>JAZBHA010000222.1:72094-100764 GCA_037464855.1 Iselma pallidipennis | reverse complement strand
GATGAGCTACCGCAACTTGGCTGTTTTCTATTTTTATTCCTCTTGACGGTGTTCATTTGGATAAGTAGGAAACCATGTGTACATCGATGAAAAATACCTTGTCAGATAGATAATAAGAAGTCGCCTTCTGGTGAGACTGATAAACGTGTAGTTTATGCATGATGTAGATTTAACATTACTCTTCCAGTCCCAGAATGTCTCCTAAAAATCCCTGAAAAACTACATGAAAAATCGATTTAGCTAACATCAATTTTCCAGTGACCTACCATACAAAATGGACCAAAAAAATCTGGGGGTGCACACAGAAAACACCATCGATTTTAATATTTGTTTATGGTTTATTTAATCCATGGTTAAATACATGGTACATTATTTGAAAACACTAAACATGCATACAGGTACATCACTGTTGCATTCATTTCTTGTCTGTTCCAAATTTTCTAGTATTCTTTATCATCGATTATATCATTTTATAATAAATCATGATGATGATGATTATCATGAAAACAATAAGTCTTTTATAAAATTTATTGATAATCATCATCATGATGGCAAAAATTATCTAATTCTATATAGTTTTCCTTTTCTGTTTTACTGGAGAAAAACTCGTTAATATGATAACATTCATCATAGGGCTCAATAAGGATGCCTGCTATCATATCTTTTTAAATTAAATAACTTTCGAATTGATAACAAATTTTGAGTTTCATTCAATTTTTCTTTACAGATAAGCATATATATATATTCGATTAATAGCTACGGTAAGACTTAAACATTAATTCTTTTCTTTTAATAATATTTACACAATTTTTTCTTAAATGAGACATTTACTTGACAAATATACAAATTTCTTATTTCACAGCACCCATATATTACCTATAAATACAATATATTGGCAAGAATTGTTGCCAATACGAAGACATTATTTTTAAAATCATTTTTATCGACTAAATCACAATTAAAAAACGTTTTTCCTTTGTGGAACTGAACATATGTCCAGTGCTAATAAAATATCATTACCCTGTTATCAATTCGTGCTACGATTAATCAACAATTAATAATAATTATACGGTCCTTATCAAATTTTTATATCAATAATATCTATCTACGAGTTGTTTAATTTTTACAATTTATTACACGTCGATTTGGCTTTGGTATATTTCCATTAATTTTACATTTATAGTCTTAAATTCAATTTATATACAGTCTTATCATTAAATATCATTAAACAAAAAACAACAATCGGTTTAAACTTGTACAGGATTTCTCCGGCATTTTAAACTGGATGTCCTAGTGACTGGTGGTTGCTATAACGAATAATCCTTAAACTGAACACCAGACATAATGGAAATTGGTCCATTACCAACATTACAGTTATTATTCATTTTCGGAAGATGCTCCTGTGAGCTATTGAGCATGTTATTACTTGAATTTGGGGTAGTTTGTGTACTGTGATCTTTCGTTTGTGGTTTAGCTTTCGATTCACTCAAATCTCCATCTAAAATTTTGAAATTTCCGGTTATTTTTTGGTGCCAAAAAAAAAACTGACTCACTTTTACCTTCTTCAACTGGAGGAACGTGTTTTTGGATCTGTTGTTTCTGATCACATGTAGCCGCTGTTACCATCACAGCTGCCATCATACTACCAGATCCAGTTGTTGCTGAGCTTTTATTAATGGCACTGTAACGCATTGGCATCATACTTTGGCGGACATTACGTTCGGGCCTTATCAAAATAATATAGAGCTACAAAAAAAAGATTAGATTGTAATGCAATGATTGTTGTTTAAAAAAATTTTACCTTTGGCGAGAACAGACAAGCTACAGTAACACTAGCTGATAAACTAATAGTAACGGACATACTCGTTATCCTTAAGGCGACATGATTAGCTGTACCGAAATAAAGTGGCACAAAAGCTAACCAAATTACACAAGTTGTATACATTGTGAAGCCTACGGATAAAGGACAATAATTCAATTATCTATAGTAGAGTACATGAGGAAAAAATTTCAAGTAAAAAAAAAATGGATAAGCACCTATGTGTTTGGATTCGTTGAAAGCTTCCGGAATTTTTCTTGTCAACACAGCATATACAGTACATATAACAATTAGAAATATCGGATACATGAATGCAATCATATAACTGGCATCAATATACGATGAACACACCAATAAATTGTCTTCACGTGTTGGATAATGATGTATGGCACGGGATGGTGATAACACCATCCAAATGGCATTGATGAGAACCTAGAAGAGAACATCATGGTTCCAATAAATGCCAAAAGCCAACAAAAAACTATCTAATTCATTAGTAGAAATAATTATTAATATTTATAGAATACCTGAACACCAATAAGTCCAGAACAGATGATTAATTGTGATCTAGGTGATATAAAACTTGGTCGTTTAGCTGAATGTTTACTAGCATTAAAGATACGGGAAATACGGTTAGTTTTTGTTAGTAAAGCAGCATATACAACGGTGAAACAGAAACCAGCACTGAATCTGAAAGAAGAATATTATTTATTATTTCATTTTTATAAATGAAAAGCTATCTGGAACACGGTTAATTAATCAGTATAAGGGAATATTGATATGGTGCTCAGTCACCTGCAATGAATATTACTGAAATTAATGATATATATGCTATAAATTTTAATTCATCTTCCTGGAAACGACACATTGACGGTAAGAGCGACCCCCATAAATTCACTTCTAGTTAGATGATCTCAACATACATATAGTGTATGCATTTGATTACATCAATATCCTTTTATGGGAAAATTGATTGTAATTTTATTCTGTCATTAAAGTGCTCATATGTAAAACAAAAACTAGCATTGTAGACGAATTAATCACGCAAAAGACTAGGGCAGCATATATACTTCAGGAGCCTCTAAACTCAACATTATTATGAGACCTCAAAAGAACAAGTCGAATTTTTAGCGGCCTCCATCAAGGGGAAGCTGTTATTAGTTTCGTTTTGTATGTCACGCTCAGATCTCAGAGACGGCAACAGCTATCGAAGTGTCGAAAAAGGGCTCAACGTACTAATTGTAAGATGTCCTTATTTCACGATCACACACAAAAAAACATACAACTTCAATCAAATCGATAACTTGGAAGTTGTAGGCTGACTTATAAGAATCACACTATCCGTACGGCTTCCATTTTATCGACAACTAGAGATTTAGCAAGTTAATCCAAATTAAACAATCTCTATTATCCGTATTTCTGGTAGTGTTGTTGTTCAATTAACCGTATAACGTACAAATTAAGATCTATTTTCTAACATTCCACAATGAAGATTTGTAATTTGTCAACTAGATGAAACCGTAAAGAAGCAAATCCCACCCCTCTTCGCTTACAATTAGTATCGTCTTAATTAATTAATTAATATATATATATATATAATCCGATCTTCTTTGTATTTCCTCCTATGTACATATATGTGTGGGTACACGTGTATATGTTTACATTTAATGGAATATTTCGTGAATGATTAATGCGAATTGTGTTGAATGATCGTGTTAGATAAGATGAGAATGGGTTGGTTTGTTGGTTGGTTAGTTGGATATCATGAAATATGGGTCTTGTCTGTTACTGTAAAATGTTAAATAGAAATTGTGGAATTAGGACGAAACTGTTGTTTTAAATACGTCCCTAGAGATGAGGGTGGTTTCATCAGTTTTTGTGGAATTCGACGACTAACTATGACCGTCATCATTTTCGTGATCCAAAACAGAAAATGCCCTTATAAATATAGTGCCTATCTTGTCTAGCTTATGAGAAATTCCTATGTTACTAGTTGATTTTTAGCAAATTTTGTACGGATAGACAAAGATACCATAAAAGTGTATCCAGCAAAATGAGAAATCACTGTCACTACAACTAGGATACTATGTGGAGAAGAGGCTAGTCTCTGTTGAATTTATAGAAAATCCGCATAAGTTGTTCTTATTCCTGCATGAGCCTATTTTCGGCAATGTTCCTAGAGGCTTGAAAAGACCGGTATATTACTCTTAAACTAGAGATAGTTCAGAATAAAGATTTAATAGAAAAGAAAAATACAACAGAGAAACGGGGAGAAATTCAATAAAATTAATTTAAATGAAATACGGAAGTCTTTATGTAAAAATGAAACTTGAGAGTTGAAGTTTAATTAATGGAATTAGCAAATCAAAATGTTTAATTTATTCATGTCCTTATCTACAATTAAAATATCAAATTTTTAAGACTCGTGTTTTCTTTTTTTTTGTTGTAGAACTTTTTAATATAATTTGCTTTTCTTATATAATAATAATTATACTAGATTGGCATGTAAATAATTCACTTAATCCGATTAGTGGCGATATTAATATGGATTTTGTCTTGAATATTAATCAAATATTTTCATTATTTTATTAATTAAAGGCTTATTTAAAGGATTACCACTTGTATAATATGATTATGTTAAAAATTGTTTGTGAATTTTCGGTTTTCAGTTGAATTATTCCTATTTTTTAAGTGAATATTTACAGAGAGATACTGCTGATTTATTCTATCAATACCAGGATCCACTGTTTAATCCAAACTGTTGAATTAGGACGGACAGTAAATTGGAAATATGTGGGTAGATACATATGTATTTTATATTTAACGTAGAAAATTAAAATATTCACTCTGTGGAATTATCTTATCGTTTGTCACTATTAGCGTTATTATTTGCATATTTTCACAATTTTCGGGTATTTATTATAGCCCTTCTTTAATACAGTAGAACCTCTCTATATCGAGCCAATAATTCGGAAGATGCAAGTCTTCAGATTTTCAATTGATTTTTATTGCTGTAGATCTCTTGCATTTAGCTTACGAATCAGATTTGAATCACATTTTCTTTTCAAACACACAATTCTTTTGGCCTATAAATATTACAAGTATTTTTCCGAATTAAGGAGATCTGTATGGATTACAGAATTACAGTTCAAATACTGTAGACGGATTAAAGAGGTTTCACTGTACATGGACGAATTAAGCTTCAAAACCACAACCACAACCACAAATTTGTTATTTCCGCTCTACAGTGGTACAATTATTCAAATTCCGGTTTCCGGATCTTGTATACAGGATATCCTACTAATGTTCTATTCGTTATTTTCTTCATTTCTATGTAGGTACGTATATATAATTCATAATATTTATAGATATTTTATTACTTTTATTGTTATCAAAAGTTGAAAAAAAAACACACGGTAACGAGAATTTTAACGATCCAAATAGACACTACAATTCCAAGCTTGGAACTTTTCCTGTAAGATGTTATCATCTATATAATGTTATAAAACGAACAAAAACCACTTTACTTGTTTCCATCTACATAACTGCACATTTTCTGTTATCACGTCCCCTATTAAAACTCGTCTTATCTCAACTATATACAATTTCGTCCTTGATCTATCCCAAGGGATATAAATCTAGAGCATATCAAAAATCGACATGAAAATGTTAATATGTAACCATACAATGGTTGAATACGTGCCAGACAGCTTCCTGTTCACAAGTTAATTGTTTTAGTGATGTCTTGACCTATTGCTATCACGTCGACGTCAACAGACATGAATACAAAAGGGCGTTACCAGCCACACCTTACTTAATCACCTCTTCATCGTTAAGTTACTTGTTCTCTAATTAGTGGGAGAGAAATTGGATTCCATAAAGCTGTATCACATTTTCTAATATTAACATACGAACATACCAATAATAAAATCGATCCGATTATGTTCACTAATAGCATCATGATGATAACAGAGATATCGGGTTACACGATCACTTTAGAAAATTGTGAAATTATGTAAAAGACAAGGGTGTACAATGTATTGTAACAATATAATAATATCAAAGAGGGAATAGGAAGACGAAAAGGGAATGATATTTCTCAAATGGTATGTTGAAATAATAATTTCATTACAGTTTAACATTGTTGAGGAAGATAAATTATTAATCAAGAGAGAGAGAGTTGAATTTTCAAAAAATTGTAACTGACCCCATTGTAGGTATCTCTTATTGTTATGAATAAATTTAAAGCCACCCTTATTGTAATTTTGCACTGGCCATACAAACCCCTTCCGTTACAGACACTGTGACAAATGAGAGACACGGGGGTATGTTTGTATCCTATAAATCTTGATCATATTTGATCATTTGTCAGGAAAACCACAACAAATTATCATAATTTCCACAATGTCAGTAATTTATTTCCAGAACGATAATAAAAATTTCAATTCCAGCAAAATCCATCAACACAAGCAAAGAACAACAAAGCAGAAAGCTCACCTTTGTATGCCACAGACGATATCATTAGGGCGTAACACTAAAGCATAAGTAACACTATAGCACATTAGGATGCCAGCCAATAGTACATAACTCAGTTCTCTGCCGGATGCCCTAACAACAGGGGTATCATTGTGTCGTATAAAAACACCACAGACGAACATCGTGATAAGCATGCCAGTTGAACTGAATGCCATCGCTCCAATTGCCCAACCACTATCCGGACGTAGATATTCTTCAGGAATATTATTGCAACGTACATGTTGTGGATCGGGTACAGTACCTTGTGGACATGCTATACATTGTGTTGGATCAGTTGGATGGCGAATCTAGAATGAAAAATCCAGAATACAAATTACTTTATTCCATTAACTTTATGTCAATGTCAATCATTTTAAATAGGTTTCAACCGACATCTCTTCTTTTTTTCTCGTGTGTATAGAAATTTTACAATAAGTCATCTTTTATTGTGGACTCTACATATATAAATTGAAGTGACAGTTTCTTGGGTGCGACCCAATGATAAGAGGCCAAATTGAAATTCGCATGACCAATTTTCAACAAGTCCAATATAATCAATCACATTTTCTCTCTAGCGTATTTTCGTGCATATAATCTCATTAATTCGCATATATAGAATGATTGTTTCCACGACAGATATTTCAATTATAATGAGAGTAACAAAAAAATCATGAACAAAAAGTCTAGTTGTATATCAAATTTTTAATAATTCTATACGAACACAAAGGAAATAGAACTGTTTCGTAGCTTTTATTACAATTGAAACTCGTGTGGTGACACGTGTGCTCCAATCACTCTGTATACAAAATATACAAGTCTTTTCAATCGTCTAGGTACATAGACGAAAAGGGGGGGAGGCGGGAGTGAGAACAGCTTTACCGATTTTGTATAATCGTAAGAGAGACAAAGTGAACGAGGGGCTTCTATATTATCCAAAGTAGGTCTCTCCTCCGCTTATACAAAATCGGTAAAGCTGTTGTTACTCGCGCCTCGGCCTCTTTTCGCCTTTGTACCTATACGTTTCCACTCATTTGTACATATGTACTCACCATCAAGAAAAAATATTAGAAATTAAAATTGCTCGATGAATAGAGATACGAACCTGGTATTGTGTGCAATTGAAACAATGCCAACAGCAACTCTCGCCTTCAACATATTTTTTCGCTTGTCCTAAATCACAAGGGAAACTGCAAACAGATTCTGGTGGTTTGGGATGGCCCAATTTGAATTGTATTTCTGTAATGAGAATTACAACACAAATGAATGTCAATAAATAGAAAATTTTCTTTACAAACAATGAAATCATTTTGAATATAAAATCTATGAATTCAACTCTGTCGAACAATAATAATAATAATAATGATGATAATAATAAAGGATGTACTCAACTAGATAAACACATTATAATTAATTTTAAAGCACAGATGTAATTAGAATTTCAACTGACAAGCTCTATTTATTCAAATGACTTTATAATAGCTATTCTCCTTTTATAAAACAACTAACAATGGGTCTGGTTGTTTTGACTTATGTATGGAATTTATTAATTTAGCTATATAGAGAACAACAAATACTCAAATCTCGAACTGTAGTATAATAAAAAATCAGGTTGAGTTGAGTAATATAATAGAGGGTAGATTATAGTAAGAAACGTGTGAGAATTTTCTCGAATGACTGAATTCTACCCTGAGCCTCTTATCTCAGATACGTGATTCGTAGTTACCGATTTGGCGTAATAAGTACTGTGGGCCGAAAAATTGTATAGTTCTACCCTGAGCCTCTTGTCTCAGATATGTGGTTCTTAGTTACTGACTTGCCGTAATAAGTACTGTGAGCCGAAAAATTGTACAGTAAAGTCACCCCTCAAATGTTGTCTGATTCTGAGCGGTCTATAAGGAGTATTTTGGGAGTGTGGGTGGTAGTTTTCATAGAATAGTTATATGTGAGACACTTTATTGACGATGGGTTTTAAATATTGTTATCCTCCTTCATAAAACTCTGGATCATCATTTACGAGAAAGCATTTTTGCAAGAAATGTTTCCGGAACTAGACAGTAATTTGTGTTTATTTTTGTGACACTCGGGTGAACTAATCATAAAATTGAGCAGACAATTTTATTGTTCTTTTGAAAATTAAAATTGAAACACTTTTACTGGCCAATATGGTTCTCTTTAAAGTTCTTCTCAAACGATCTCCTATTATTTGGTTACAAAAACGTTCTCGATTTTAGTCTCTCTATGTATTGTCATTCCACACTATTCTTTTTTAATTTTATTTTATTGCAGATATTTTTTGTTTTCGCTAGCTTTTGAGGACCATAACTATAAAATTTGTAGTCTATTTTATTTTATTGTAGATATTTTTTGGTTTCGCTAGCTTTTGAGGATCATAACTATAAAGTTTGCAGTCTATTTTATTTCCATGGTTAAATATTTCTAATCCTATCTGTACAGTGGATTCAGAGAAATTATTACTATTACGTTTCCAGATCTAAATCGTGTTTGTTTCATAAAACAAATACAGGATATCTACATGCTAGCCGTTGGCTTACATTTAATGATGTGGTAGTTCAATTTTCTCGTTGAACTTTATCCTAAAGCAGGATAATTTTGTGCTCAACAATACTACATACATGTAATGCATACTAATAGGATTACAGTTACACAAATATTCTTTTCTAATTGTAAGATTTCAAAACATATTGGAAAACTTTGCGTGCAAAAAAAACACATTATTGGGGTTTTCCTTTTGTTAACTATTGATCGTACAAATGTGACCTGTAGTAGAGATACGAGACAAATTTGAATTTCTCCAGTGGAATTGTTTAATTCCTATTATCAAACTCTAATCGTGTAAATAATTTACAGTCGACTGTATATCTATTATGATTATGTACGGCGTGATTTTGGTGGATGCGCCGGGCGCATTCGCTTATTCCTTTATTGTATTCCAGTTTCTTCGCATTTTTCTTCCAGTGTTTTAACGATAAATTAATTTATTAATGTGATGTTCTCCAAGTTCTGTTCGTATAAAGTTTTAATATAGCTTTTAATATAATCCACAAAAAACTTTCTTCTTTCCAACATAAATCATTAGAGAGTGAGTTTATATAACATCCGTAATTACCAAAATATTTATTCCATTTGTTTATCTGTTATTTTTCGATGTTTTGTATGAATCATTCAACAAGAAAAAAAATTCTATTTACTTTACTCTTATTAGTTCATATAAAGGTGGGCTTTTAGAGTTAATTCTGTATGTATCAAGAGAGAGAGATTTTATTTTGTAGAGCTTCTCGCTAGAGAGATTACTATTCATTTTAAATATTCAATTTCATACGAAAAACGTTCATTTGAGTTATTAAATGTTATGGAAAGAAAAAAATACAGAAAAACAGTATTTTTATATTCTCATCAAGACTGTTATGAATTATATTTAAAAATAAAAAAGTTTAAAAGGCACATAACTCGACAATTAATCTTTTATGTCACGCCGTCTAACTTACACTTATTGTTAGTTTTTTTTCGTCATTTTCTTAAAAAATAACCTAAATTATTCATTTGTATAACAGGTGGATGTTAAAAGTAATAACAATGCACATTAATTAAAGACTTCAACAATTTGTGAAAGCCTTAAATTTTCGACTAGAAAGAAATTTTTTTATTTATAAAAATAAATGATTCTCGAATATTTACCTGACATATTCAGCTTGAGTTCACCTTCTAGATATTCTCCAACACGTACCCAACGATATTTACCAGTAGACACCTGTTTGAAATGTATTATATTATAACGTGCTGGCCCATCTCCGTTACTATCGAAATGGAAACGATCACCACTCAAACCTGCAACATGATAATAGATCTCAACTGCATATTTGATCGTTATCATACATATTTTGTACAGATTGCTATGTCATGAACATTTCTTTGCTGTTGGTGACAGTTTGTCAGTAAACTGATACCGTTTGAAACAATTTTCTCTAAAATATATACGAACAGAATAGACCGAGAACGTCTACCATCCATTTCTGTTTCGGTGAAAAATCGTTGTTTCCATTTACTTATTTAGGTAATTAATAATTTACGATAGTTCTAAAAAAGGTTTCATCAAACTATATTTTTATTTTTGACTAGTAGTTTATTTATTTGCGAAACTCTGCGGTGCAGGGACGAAAACGTCAATTCTCCGTTCGATATTTACATATTTGCGGGAAATTATTGCCCTTCCGTGCTTTCCCATGCCTGGGCCAATCTGTACCTTTATTAGCCAACGAATGTATCCACAAGTTCTGTCGTGGTCTCTGGCTGGCTGGCACGTATAGCGAGCTAAGAGTCAAACCGCATTTCTATAGTTATTCCAACCAAGCGAATCTGAATCAATCAGAAATATCCCGAATCTGAAAGAAAGATTCACGTCACCAGCTGAATCATTCAGTACGAATCAAATAGCTATTGAGTTTGAATTACGATTCGAATGGATTGAACTAGAAAACTGCCTAATACGACTTCATTGTTTCTAGTGGGAATAGTGCTGGTATGTAAATTGTTATCTTTGTGTTGTCTTTCATTGAAAATACAACATATATGTACTTGTAGCGGGAAAACATAGGCAATGACTTGGCATGTTTTCCGGTTCCATGAATACGCCCCTCATGGTGGGTGAATGTTTGTGTGTATGTGCACCTATTATTCGCAAAAATTCGACTATTCGGAGAAGGTTGGACAGTAGTTATTACGGATAATCGCCACCATATCGTATTTTACAATAAATGTACCTTACAACAATTAGAATTTTATTTAAAATTGAGACTTTCATGAATGTGCAAAATACACTTTACGTGTACATATAAAGTAACATTACCAACATGTTAGCATTTAACCCGAAATAGTTAATGAAATTTCTTGTTTTTAATGGAACACGAAAAAGGCGTGTTTCACAAGATTATCTGTTCTATCTTGAGAATTAATTTAATCAATGGAAACCAATCCTAATTTTTGCAACAAGTTGATTTCCATTTATTCTATCATTTACTATTTTTTAATTTTTAAAAGAGGGGTGATACTGTGTAGTAATCATTATTTCATTATCTTCTTTGTTAAGATCTTGATTAGATTCTGTTTTCGTGTGTAATATTGTTTTCAGCGCTTCCAGATGCGGTTAGCACAAATTTGAATAATTTCTTGAGGAGGTGAATGGATCGATTTAAGAAAATTTCGAAAATATTATAATTTTTCGATATAATTAATTTAAAAAATGTATACGAACTCCGTTTACTTGTTGAAGGGTTTACCATTCATGGTTTCTTTTGTGGTTTATTTTTCAATTTCTCATTGTCAAGTAGCAATTTTGTAAACCAACCACGTACCATTGGTTCCTTTACTGTCCTAACTTTACTGTTTCTAATCATTTCTGTGCTCTTTTCATATAGCTTGTGGTCAATTTTGATTGGAAATTTCCGGTTATGTTCATAATTGGCTTTAGTGCTATTCTTAATATGATAACACAATAAACATTGAAGAAATAAACGAACGAAAGGAAAAATGTTTTATGTTATGATTTTCAATTTTCGTGTACTTATTTTTTGCTGTATTAACTAAAGCAATTACTTTAGGATGACATTTTCTATTACTCAAAGAAAAGTTAAATATTCTCATATTTTTTACTCGATTTCATTTATTTTTATTACGTCCCTGCGAATTTCACTTACAGTTAGAATGTAGATATACATATTTTTTTTAAGTAAATTTATTTCATGAAAATGGAAAGTACAAGACGGTCAAATTACTGTTTTTATGTTCGACAGACTTTTTTCTGGTAAATGTCGATGTATATTTGATATTTTATATATTTTTGCTATTGAAATGGTGTTTTTTTCGTAAGATCTTGTTAATTTTTTATATTTTTTAATTTTCTCGCAGAGGTACTCAACGAATTACTTGCATTTTCTTGTTACCATTGCACAATCATGTAGGAACATTTCAACACAATTAGTATACATGAACAAGCTAAATTGTAGGTAATTTTGAGTAACAATACGGATACATTTGTACAACAATAACTATACTATACTTCACCTGGATTCAGGTTAATGATGATTAAATATTGACTTAATCTACTTTAAATGGAAAAATTCAGTATAAAATGTTAACGAACAAGATTTGTCTGATTTTCTGTTGAATTTTCTCAGCTGTTTTTTGGCGACTCAACTGGCCCAATCTGCTGAGTGAAGAACCATCTTTCTGCCAATCAATTATGTCAAATGAAGAATTCAAATCAAATATATTGTTCAAATTTCATTACTACACTTACACGAATACGTTGCGTCGCCAAAAAACGGCTATACGTGTAGACTTGATGTAGAAACAACTAATATTGAAGGAAAAGAACTCGCATGAGATGTAGTATGATAGTTGATATTCAAACGATGGAAATATTCCGTATTTTACTGTTTAAAATAAAAACAACTTGATGTTTGTTCTTGTGAAATTTGTAAAATTTATGCATTCACTGAATATAGGATACAATGTGTTTTATGAAAACTGTTATTGCATTTTTAGAACGAATTTGTTTATTCTTTTTTGAAATTTGCATTATTGCTACCAGTAAAAGTTTTCGTTCGTATAGGTTGTCCCTTATTTGAAAGCTTCCAGTTGTTTACATTTCAGGATTTGGCAGTACCATCATGTACATTAACAAAATGTTTTCCTATTGTTGATTGTAATGGATTTAGTTAATCGTATCTTGGCACCAAATACAGTTGTTGTTGTTGTTGTTGTTACAATGGATGTAAATCAATCTGATTAAATTCGGTTTGTAAATTATCATCTCAACGATAATGAATTTACGACGTTTACTTATCGATTTATTGATGAGTCGTTAATTATATTAAAACCGTAAAGAATGAAATTCACGGAATTTATTAATTTTTTACTCAAATTATTGAATAATATCACATAAAATAGCTGTTATAAGGGTGACTACATGTTAGCGCACCGCGGAGACCATCGCCCCTTGCACACATCACTCGTTCTCATTTGGTTTTAGATAGGTACTGTGAAAAATAGTGTGCAAGACGTGATGTTCCCGGCGGTGCGCCAACACCCTAAAAAATAAGAAATTAAACACATGAATTTTATTGTTCGCTTTATTAGATCTTGGGCAAAAAACCTTGTCTAATAAAAGATTGATTTTTGTTGTAGGGCTCTATTTGATCAAAGCGAATGTTCACAAAGTTGTGGGACCTTTTATGGAGAACTTTTATAAAGTCCTTCATTTCCTAAAACTGTGTCTCTAATGTTGCTATAAAAAAAAAACCTTTTCACCACATCGCTTGCCAATAAAATCAATAGAAACTTAAACTAAGATTTAGATAAATTGTATTGATATTTTTCTAAATAGCCGCATTTAGTGGACAATAATACCAAATAATAATAATAATAATAATAATAATAATAATAATAATAATAATAATAAGAATGTTAGTCATGATTTTTATATTATCGAATTCTATTACATTACAATGACAATATCGACGAATATCTTATCTGCTTAAAATAATAAAGGCAGAATATGAAAAAGATATAACAGAAATAGGGAAATCTGCATAATCTTCCTTTTTTTTTATTGTCAAGGAAAGGACAAAAAATGAAATTCCTCCAGGGAATATCTATGAGTAAGGTAGAAATATCGATAGGTGTTTGTGATGTTTGGATATATAAAGAAATGGTGAAAGAATGTAAAATATGGCAAGTTTTGTGTTTTATGTGCTATTATCATAAAATTCACATTGCAATAAAATGTTTGTAAAGAAAAAGAGCCAAATAAATGGCCAATATCAAATGGCATTGGTAGTATCTTTGACAATTTCTTGAGAATTTTCCCGTTGGTTTAGTTGAAAAGTTCGATCATGCTACGATTTAGTTATTTTCAATTTTTTTTCCTCAAATCTCATTTCACCCTGTGCAGTTTTCGGGCTTTGCATTTTCTGTATATTATTATCATACAAATAAGAGTTTTCCATAGATCTAACAACAAGTTGCACCATGAAAATGGGGTGGTTTTGGAGAATCTAATTTACGAAATATACGACGCGGTTATTTCCAAAATATTTCATTAAATTGGAATTACAAGGTTTTAATTTCATCCCCCAACATTTTCAAAACATGTAGATAAGTAGAAATTTTATTATGCACGAGTCTCTATATATTTAATTTTAAAAGTAGCTACCGCTGATCTTTCTCCATAAGGGCAAACATTTTCAGGGAACAAATTAATAAGATAAAGTGAACGAACACTGAAAGGTTTCCCATGAGAGCATCATACATAGACGCAATTTTTATTTTATTTTCAGATAAATTACAGAGACAATACAATCCACCGTCATCTTATAAATACAAGATTGCTAAAAAGCTTTTCGTCGAAATGGATTAAGATATATGAATTTGAAACATGGAATTCTCAAATTAGATTGGATTATTTTAAGCATTTTGGGCTCGCTGACATGGCGGCTTATCATTTTACCCACGTACTTTCTTCTAAGGGAGAAAATATCAGCGATTTTCTTGTAATAATTCTTATTTAATGAAAATAAATGATAGAAAAAAAAACATCACCAGTTTGGATGACATAAAGTAGTGGTTGAAAGCATACAGTCAGTGAGAGAGAGCTGTTAGGATGGAGTAGAAGCGTAAAATTACATCATGTAATGGTTGGTGCGGAAAAGCCAGGAGTTTCCCGACAAAAATTTATTTTCTTCCAACTCAACTACTCAAGTATTGTTGAATATTTTCCAAAACACCCGAACTTTCTGCATAAACTGATTTATTAATTTAATAAATTTGTATAGATTTCCCGTAATGCTTTCGTCAATTATCAACTTTTTGTTAGTAACATTCTATGTGGCCGTTAAGTACAAAGTTACGTAACATGTAATTACATTACTGGATTCTTTGTGTGCAAAATTCTTCTCCTCCTGCACCGTTTTTCTTCGGTTAGTATAATAATTTATATTCATTTTTGTGTCACTGTGGCAAATTAGATTCTTTTCTTGTCAGCAATTCTTGTAATCTGATCACGTACTAGAGACATCGACCAATACACCGCCGTTCTTATTATTCGTCTTGTCAACGTCGAGATTAGCTCAATTCCATATTTTTTAATTCTCCCTATCTCTCCTTTCACATTCTTTTGCTTGCCGTTCTGAATGAACGAATTGCATTCATAATGTACGGATGAGTGAAAAATCGATGGAGAAAAATAGAGAAACGTACATTGGATTTGTCTGATAATAGTTGGTTTTCGAAGCCGTGTCACATCCTACCCCAACTATGTTGACGAAAAAGTGAGTTTTGCGTCTCTGTGTGTGTGTGTGTGTGACTAAATTTTTTTAAGAATCCAATTTGAGTCTGGAGTTTGTTCCATGAATATATGGTAGGCGAGCGCACGAGCGCCTCCCGGTTATTGTGAATTTCCGATTGATTGGAAGCTTTATAGAGTGATGCGGTAGAAATTTATTTCCGTAAAAAAGTGACTGTTAGCTAAATCGCGAATTCTCTTAGCGCGAATTTTCATTTTATCTTTTCTTAGATTTTTTTCTCCAAAAAAAAAGGAAATATTACCGTGGAATAAAGTAGATTATTACACTAAAGAGATAGCAGGAAACGTACGTGTGTGGATAATTTTTCATTTGATCCATGAACATTTCTCGTGAAAAAAGCATGCGATACCGTCTATCAGTATTATATTGGATTTGTTCAAACAACGATTCTATTTATCTTCGATTCTTACTAAAGACAACCTGAAAATTACCGATGTCGATTAACACGATCGGCGTGAAAGCTCGTTTTCAACAGTAAAGCTTCATCATATATCGTTCGATCAATCAGGAGGTTTCCGTGACAATGGAGACAACGTTCTAATAATTACAGCTAGCGTATCAGTTCTGACATTTAGAAATCCAGACATAAACACTTAATTAACGTCTACCTGAAAGCGTTCAATGAAAATCTAATTCGTCTATTTTAAAGGTTAACTGTACCAATAACGATTTTCGTTTTGATGCAATTATCGAACTTTACCGATACAATTTTCTTTCGCTCTACTGTTCTTCTATTATTGTCAGCAATTCTGTTTTAGTTGTTGTTGAATGTAGAACCAAAAAGAGTCAGTGGATTTATCTAAATCGATACCGGGTGGCGGAAATGGAATATAGACTAGATGCTGTGACCGTAAATAAAATTGGCATTTTAGTATTCGTTCTATATTCTCTCGCTTTTCTCGTCAAATTTTACATTCTAACATTGTCTTAAGTGATTGCCTTGCCAAGCTTAAGTAAAAAAATTTAAAGTCCTGATCTGTTCGGTGTCATCATCAATCTTTTATAGATAATTCATCGCTATGGTTAGGTAAAAAGAAAAAACAAACACTAGTAGTCTTACCTTCAAAATCGACTTTTCTTAAATATTTCAAGAGTTCTGTGCCTTTTGTGGGTTTCATAGCATCACAAAGTCCCGGCCGGCCATGGCATAACTCTTTGTGCATATCTCTGTAATAATAGTAAAATTACAATCACTTTCTCAAATTCCATTTCTTCTTCAACACACTTGAAATCGTTTGAATACCACTTTGTAAAGGAGCCCACTTTTCTTATATAAAGACGTTCGCATTTAGCTTTGAAATGGAAAGGAGAATTTTCAGGAAAATACTAAAGCTATTGACTTTTGAGATAAACCATTTTAATAAAGGAGGTATTCATCGATTTTAATACAATTTAGAAACAATTGTTTATTATAAAATTATTTCAAAGAGAAGGAAGAATTAAAACAGCCCCACAACAATTTTACATTTCTTTTGCATGAAGAAATGCTTAATGCAAAACTTACATTACCTGATTGCATATGCGAAAGCCATTACAGCATCAGAGACAAACTGTAATTGGTCTTCAAAGACTGTATTGTTTCTTGTGAGTTGTTCTTTACCAGTACATTGTGGTGCATGTTTCTGGTTATATGGTGTTTTTGAACTATTTGGATAACGACACTGGAAGTGATGTTCCCAAAATTCTGTAAAAAAAGTCATAAATATAGCAAGATAAATTATTAACCAGACGAATGAGTTTTATTTATTTATTGTTGCTGAGATTGATATCAAGTTCAGTTAGATAATTATAGATGGTAGGGTATTATCAAGATTTATTGATTTCAATAAACCACCTAGTGTTTTTTTGATGAATGCTATAATTTATCACAGGTAAGTAATCTTAATAGGGTTGGGAGTTTTTTTCTACTAAAAGCATTATTTAGGTACAAAAAATCGCCGTTAAACATAAGCTTCAACATTATTGTATAGCGAATAAAGCATGAATTTTTTGTTATCTCTAGAGATTTGTGTTTTAAATATAGCTCAACAATTTTATTTCTAAATTGTTTTATGTGATTATTATCGATTAGTAATTTTTTGTGCAATTTAAAATAAATGTTTGTCTTTATGCACTGAAATGTAAAAATGTAATATATTTTTATTATTTCTCTTTTATCATAATATTCGTATGCCCTTTTCTCAGGTTGTTTTTTGCTTTTTGGATTTTTATATAACGTAGAGAGTAGGCAATTATTTTCAGGAGAAGAACTTTCATTATGCGCAAACATACATTTTTCTCCTGTCATATTAAATTGGCAAATAATTGAAATACTTGTCTGTGGAAGATATTAAAAACGTCATAGGCACGAAATATAATCATAATAACAACAAACGTTCTGGGAATAGACGTTGGTGGCCACCGTTTTTGCATATTGAAGGTGGCCATTCACGAGCGCGCCAAACGCCCAAAATCTGTTCGTGAGTGTGAAAATCGTATTCATCTGACGTAGCGCGATGCTGTTGCTGAATATTCGGACGCGCCGAAATCCAACGACGTGTATCGTAAATGAAACAACCCGGAATGGCATGACAAATTATTAGCGTGGATTGTTCCATTCACGATATGTGCGAACGAGCGCGCCATGGCACATTCATTCGACGTTTGGCACGCCCGTGAATGGCGGCCTTTTGCAAATAAAATTGTTAAAATCCAATGAAGATGGGGACTGTCCAATTTGGAGCTACCGTGAATGGCGCCTATATTTTTATACGTCTAATTGGAGCGACATCAAATGGAGTGTTTTCGTGCATTTCAACCTTTATACTTTGTGGACGACCAGGTTATTCTAGCATAGGATGAGCCGGAAATCCTAAAGGGTATTCTGTATAGGGATTGACCATCAATATGTCAAAGACTAAATATCTTGTTGCGGGTGCCCAAGGAAATGATTTTCCAATTGGAAATGGCTATGCCACAAGCGGACACACGATTACAGGTAGCTTGAAGGAAAGATAAGCGACACGGGTGAATGCACTGAAGAAAATAATAAGGTAGAACAAGGTAGAACTGCTACAAAACGAGATAGTAGATATAGGTACATACAGGGTAGGAGCATGGATATTAAATAAAAACAAAGCGCCCAAACTGAAGGAAATCGTAAGAAACTATTGAAAGTTGTGTTGTGTCCTGACAATAATGCATAAGGTATCAAATTCTAACATAAGGAAAATGATGGGAACTGGAGTAGACAAGATGTGGTCCAAGATGACCAACCACAAATACACAGAGGAAAGGAAGATCAAAGACCACTTAGAAAAATGAAATAGAGAATACCATGAGAGGGTAGCTAGGATGCAAAAAAAAAACCTCACATTATACAATAACAAAAAACGTTCATTTGAATATTGTATTCAGATCTAAACAAACGTATATGTAGGCAAATTAGTTTATAATATAAATAAATGTTTTGGTTGAAATTCAATAATAATTAATTAATTAAATTTTGCAGTAGGTATAATAGAAAACAATGCAGATATTTGTGTAGTGTTTTCGGTAAACATTATAGTAACTATGAATGTTAACTTTATAAGGATTATGTAAATGTTGAAAATCGCCATCTGTATATTCAGTAGGTACCTATGTTTGTTGATATAAACTGAAACGGTCTGATGTTACTATTGCAGCAGGATAATCTACCAATAGTAGATGAGATTTAAACTGTTTTCTATATCTGTATGCTTTTATTTCATAATTTTGTCGGTTTGTTTGTGTTTTATGTACACACCAGTACAGTTCAGTGGTTATTGAGTGCATAAAAAAATCTATAAAAACCAATCTTGCAATTTATAGATTTGAGATATCAGAATTAATACCTCTGCACATACGAGTACTGTTAAACTAGATGCAATAGACTTGACAGAAAATGTAGTTTTGAAGCGCTCACTGGTTATAAATAACGTGGAAAGTTCCAACTACGACCCATATACACAAATAGTACCAGTAACGTGGTTTAAAAATAGGGGATATATTTGGAATTGATTTTACAAATAGAATTTAAAGGGCATCAGGGAATTGAGAATGTGGGCGTATTAGCAAATATTGAAAATCTGGTGATTGGGTATAAGGAGAACTTGAGAAATATCGATAAGGGATCGAACATAAATATATAATTGAAGAATTATTTAAATACAAGAATCTGTACATTTATTCCAACGCCACGAAAAAAACATTCAATCTACGATGTTTTTTTAGTTGGTTTATTGAAAATTTAGGAATATTCTACCAGAAAAATGAGTTTAGAAGTTGCTTAAGATGTTTTCAAGTTGTTGTTATTGAGTTACAGCTTAATTTGTCCCGGAATATTCCTGCAGGTACCCTCCTTATTCGATTCAATTGTGCGTTATAAGAAATTACAGAATGTTTACGCTCACTGATCATCATCTACACTACGTATTCTCTGTATTTTGCTCCCTATAACTTCTAGTTATTGGACACAATGAAAAATGAATGGAAATGTCTACAACTTTCCTCCTCAAAAAAATCAAGAGGTTGTTCAAGTTGTGAAGGCGATTTGTAAGCACTTCTCGTTTGGATTCCGTTTTCGGGACAAAATAACATTTATCGGATATTGCCGCCTAAATTTGCAATTATTAAATTATTAGAAGCACTGTTTGCTTTTCAGTTTATCAGTACTTATGTTCAAAATGAATTCCTTATTATCTGTTTATCGTACTTTTTAGAAATCTTCACACCATCAAGACAGATGATATAGAAGCAATTATCTTAATTTGATTTCATTGTCTTTTCTTGTTGAATTACAGGCGACAGATAAGGAAATAATAGAAACTCCAAAATTCAATTATCGTAAAAGGATTCTAATGAAGACTGTAAATTTTATAGCGGATCAAGGGAAAGAAAAAAACAAAGCCACAAATTTTTTATGAATGTTGAAGAATGCAAGTAGCATATAGGTATAGATAAGTGTGAATTAAATAAGTTTACTTTAGGCTTTAGGCAACTGTTTTTCAAATTCAAATCAAAAATCGATCTTACTGAAAATCTGGGTACAAAACTCATTCTCTTTCAAATTTCTAAGACAATTTGTATAAAAAAGTGGTGAATTAATCTATATTGATTATTTTTCAATTCTTGTTATTGAAGCTAAGAATACATGAACATTAATTAATTGCAAATTAATTTCAAGATGTGTTTATATGGTAATGAAATACCTGCTTGAATAGTTATTTTAGAATCAAGTGCTTTCCAATTCGATCTCGTTGCATACCTTTACACCGTAACGTTAGCTATACTCGCAGCTGAGTTAACAAACTTAACTCACTCCTGTTTACACCACCTTGTGTTTATTTTTATATTATCCGTCCAAAATATGCGACTTGGCCGTACGGCCGCGGTGTAAACCCGTACACTGTTGGTTTTGATTAATTTTTGCTATTTTTTCTTTTATAAAAAGATAACACCAAAATGTGCAACTAACTGCAAAATATTCAATTCTTTATTACTTTTTTTCGCCATTAAGTTGGGCTTGTTCCAATCCATCAAGTTGAAACCACAGACAATTGTTCTATTGTGAAATAAGTTATGAGCGAATTAAGTGAAACAACATTTCAGCATTGAATTTACAATTAGAGATTTTGTTGAAAATTAGTAGAATAAACATTAATCCAAATGTATAATATATTTACAGACAGTTTATATAGAACGATATGATAACAAATTTAAGTTACACTGTAACAGCGGACTGTAACTAGTTTTTATGTTACCTGATTGTAAGGACACAGGACGAAACTTTTTATTTATCCTTTTAAATCTTTAGAATCAACGCTTGCAAAAAACATGAGACAGTATAGAGTCTGTTATTTTCATTTAGTTTTTTGAACCTTTCTCCTTTATTTCCATCCAACATTTCCTAGTTTTGTGTGTGTCTGTTTTTTTTCCTTGTACATATAGTATCCTTCTACTATTTTAAAATCATCTGTCCACAGGATCCTTTTCTATTCCTCATTGTATCCTTTGGTCCCCATTCAATCAGTTTTTTGTTCACCGTCCATCAGTTACTTTAGCTACAGGGTCGGACAATTTCCACTTTAGAATAGTAACTTTTTTTTTTTTTTATGATGATATCCTCGAGTCCTCTTATTTGTCTTGTTTGCTAGCTCGGTCTTTCATCTATTATTGATATATTGTACAGGTTTTTTATGTTAAGGTCAATATCCCGATTGCTTTGTGATTGTGTCATCGTACACTCTTCAAAACATGACATATTAAGAGGTCACTTTAAGTGTACATTTGCTCTGTTTCCCAAAGGTTGGCCTTTATTTTTTTTGTTGATAAACTATTTGATTGCAGCTATGCAGTCGTGTTGCACTTTTGATTCTTTATTATAAACATCAGTTTTTATTGTGTATCTTGATATTGACCTTTTTTCCTTGTTAGTGAAGCTATAATTGGTATTTAATCATCCGAAAACGGTAAATTTTATTGAGATTGCTGTTATTTAACAGTAGGCGGTGCGCGTACAGCTGATATTACGATTGAATGAAATTTATTTGAAGGATAGGATTTGGCTAGGATACGGTAGAAATGCAAAGGATCAAATAAGAAACGGAGATAGGAAATTGGGGGAGGATTTGTACGTGTTGATGGAACACATTAAAGAGGTCGTATAGATGGAAATCTAAATATTTGTCGTTATATATCAAATAGATGAATTATTCATATTCTCAACAGTAATTAAGTAATCTTGAGAATATAGTCATTTGTATGTGAAACTGTAATTATATGATTTATGGAACAAAAATGGAACTTTTGAACGCAATATTTGGATAAATCGGGATTTTAGTTGGAGTATACTATACTTATTTAGCTAGATTTGTTTCAAACAGCTTCTACACGATTTTATCGAAGATTGTAGAGCCTTCTTGTTATTGTCAAGGTTCCAATTAACTTAAATTTGTGAATAGAAACAACATAATTCCGAATAACCATTTGAGTGTATCTGCTATTTTAATCATAATTATAGTTAATATCTTTGTAAGGATTTTCATGATAAAAGCTCAAATTACATTTGTCATCTGACAATGAGACGGAAATGTTGTTAAAACTCAAAGTTTCCAAGCACATTCCACTAATGTTTCATTAACTAAAAGAGACATCTCTCGAACAAAATTCATCCTTTCTACCTTTATTTTCTTTAGTCGATACTGACAACGAACTGAAACCCAACTACTAGGCCGGATCTGTACGGAATCAGTCCCGGAAAATACCAGAATAGAATACCGAAAAGCTTATAATACTGATATCGTGTCCTGTATACATCCCACTACGAAAATCCAGACTCTCAATAGGATTAGATTTGGTTTGTATTAGGTGAACTTTCAACATGTTCCAATTGAAGTCAAGCATCTATTGTAGTTTCCCCTCAGAAAAAAAAAACAAAACAAGAAAAAACTTGACTCTACCATTTCCTTTTTGTTGTATTAATGAGCTTTTAGTATTCTGTGTCAGTTCTATGATTACAACATTTCTTACTTTACATTTTTTTATCATTATTATCAAATTATCCCCGATAGAAAACCTGGGAAAACTTTATTTTTCCATTAATGTTAGTAAGTAAGTAATAAAAAGTAAGTAAGTCCTTGAATTCTCAAAGGATATTTTCACATATTGAAACAGGATAATATTGTAACAAATCGAATACTGAAAAATCTGTTCGTTCAACAAATCGAGATTTGATTATGATTTGATTAGACTTATGTTATAAATAGAAATGTTATTATTGACACCAAATATATAACACTGATTTCTCTTGACATGTAATAACTTTCAGATACGGTTTTCTTTCAAAATCATACTGTTTCAGCACCTTATCGAAATATTTATTGCAACCAAATCTTATCATGTATTCTGAAATGAAGGAAACTCTTAGGCAAACCGTCTTTTCTGAGGCTCATTGTAGACCAAGCGAATCTAAAGCAATTCGAAGCTGTTTAGCGAACTTGATTCGCTTGATTCGGACTGAAACAATATGAAGGATAGGTGGGGAATTGCGAATCTTTATCACTCAGATTTGGATCGATTCTGTATGATTCGAATTCACTTGAGCCTAAAGCATTAATTCTTATGAGGAATCTTCAGAAACTTCGTGAACAAGTTTCAATTGTAGAATTCCGTAAGTACCAGTGCTTCAAAAAGTTTCCGTTTCGATTCGATTGCGATGTAGTGCGCGTAATTGCTTATGAATTCACAAATAGCTAGATAAATCAGCCTGTCGTAAACAACCAATCTAATAAATATTTTAAATTAGAAAATAATGAAATTTTCAATTGGTTTCAAGATAATTGTGACAGCTGGAATTATTCGCGACATTTCCATCGAATTTCAATTCGGTATCACTCAACTGTATCTAATAAGCAGGGCACTTTTTACGTTAATTTTCTTGATTAATTCTTTACTTTTCATTTAAACTTCAAATATTTTACTGGAAAGTCAACATGTAGACAAAAAATTCCTGTAGGTACCTTAATCATAAGTCGAGAAATGACCGGTAAAGATTTCGACAAAAAATAGCTTTAAAAATTTTTTATCGCTCATTGAGTG
The DNA here is from genome assembly GCA_037464855.1 of Iselma pallidipennis. Taxonomy (NCBI): domain Eukaryota; kingdom Metazoa; phylum Arthropoda; class Insecta; order Coleoptera; family Meloidae; genus Iselma; species Iselma pallidipennis. The sequence continues at coordinate 76,452 of JAZBHA010000222.1, read as the reverse complement.
CGCGCCGTAAACTTTCTGATAAATTATATCATTATTTCTTAAACTGAGGCAAGAAATTGGTAGCGAATTTTTTTCGTAAATATACGACCAGGCCCAGACGAATACTCTATGGAAACTGAACATTAATTCCATTAATAATATAATGTCTGGAGATAAAACAGCAATTGAGAAATTATTTCTCTAGGGACTGTGACAATTTTAACATTGTTGTACCTTTTGATTTACGTTATTACGGTTATTATTCTTATTATTAATTTCTTTGTTTACTTACCAACAAACCAAGGATTTCGTCGATTATTTTCCACATTCAAACTAAGAAAATACTCTTCGAAACCTTGTACAGGATTGGCTTGTGGTTGTACAGATAGTGTTCCTTCCACTTCAGCTTCATTTCCGTCAGATACAAGAGATCGGGCACTCCACCCGTCCGAGCCTATCCAGGAGAAACTTCCAGTTGCATTACTACGTCGGACGGCTCGCATCACTCCAGCTACTTCCTGATCGGAACCGAAAATGATACAACCTGAAAAATTGAAGGATGTTTTTTATTTTTATTTTTTTCGATATGTGTCAGTGAAATTGAATTGACTTGGTTGAACAAGTTTGAAAACATGTTTATCTACCAAAAAATATATAGGTACCGGTATAATATTGAACGATTGATTGGACAGATGGATGGACACAACTTTATGTACTTTTAGATTCCGATTGGTAAAATTGGATTGGATTTTCTATAGAATGAATTTCTTGAAATAGAGTAACTTGATTTGTAAAGTTTTGAAATTTGAAATATTGTTGTCGTTTTATTTAATCTATAATCGAGAAAGGGGGAGATTACACGTTACTAGTTGCGGAAAATTAAATATACGTATATGGGGGAAAGCAACAAGTGTTATTAAAAAGACAACAATACAATATAAATGCATTGTTTGGAGGCATATTCTCTTGTTCTAGTAAAGTTACAATAAGGCAAGAATTGTAAAAATCTTAGACAAAAGCTCACATTATGTATTTCCTTTCTATGCTTTTGAAAACAAATCAACGCGTTTTTTTCTTCAGGAAACACTACTTTGATAAAAATGCTGTGTAGCGAAAACCCCGTGGTTTACATTTTCCTCAGTACAGATAAAAGCAACGTTCAATCATACACGTTTCTTACTGCTTGGTTGAGAAAGCATTGTTTTCTTTAGGCTCACCATGCGAACCAACAGGTTCCTTTTAATTACACTTTTTTCCGTTTTCTAATCAGGGCCGTAAATATTTGTATTTTAGATGTAATTCTTGGTGTTGACGAACTATGTTTTTTTAGGAGAAAGCAGAAAACTAGCTACGGGGCGCAACTCCACCCTGGCCAAATAAGTTATTGTGCAAAATGTATCTCGTTTTTTTAAATATTTGTCAAAAATACGATTTCCATTCGAAAATGATTGTAATTGTAAAGTTCGGAAATGGTCAAATAAACGCGGTTTGAACAGCTATTATGCTAGTGTTTCAATTAGAACTTCATCAACATTGGAAAAACCACACAAATGAAATAATCGAGTTTGCAGAATAATAATTCATATTTGTGGTGAACGAAATCAAATAACATGACCAATAATTGTTGCTATGTTTGAATTAAAAACTGTAAATAACCACTGATGGTTGAATTTTGTACAGAAAAAAAAACTGCAAAAACTTGTTTTCATGGTAGTATCATGTATGTGGAAGATTTAGGACTTCCTTAAAAGCACTTGAACACACGTATCGGCAATATAAGAGGCAAATACAGATAAAAAGAAAGAAGGATATTGTGTGGGATATTTCCATTGGTAAAAGTCGAGCTTTATGTTGTTACTGTTCTTACTACTTATTCTGGTTATATCCAGATAAAAGAAACGGAATAGACACGTACGAAAACATGTTATTATTTCAGGTAACGCCCAATAACTTGGGAGTTGTGTTTTTTTTTCTCAAAGTTAACTACGAGAAATGTACAGAACTAGATTGAATTGTCGAAATTAGCAGTACGGTCTATTTTTATTTGTCTTTGATCTTTTCTTATGTGAATCAAAAGTTCTTTTTGCAGAAATTTCTTTCATTTACTTGCTATAAATAATGCTCTGAAGGACTTTATGCTACAAATTTTAACGTAAAATAGGCATTTTTAATAATTACTATGTAAAGAATGTGAAATATCCTTTCGGCCCAATTTTTTTAACGGACAGCAGCTGTATTTCATAGTACGTACTCCAGCAAATTTCGAGGACCCTAAGCAATAACTTACCGTCGACTCTTGTGTAAAATTTAGTAAAGATTTATGACGGATTTCTGGAGTTGACTAACTTGATTTGCTCACCAATTGTTTAATAAGTTGTTCCTCTATAAAGTTTAATCAATACGGAAGATTTATATACGAAAAAATGAAAAAATTGCAATAATAGAGCGATACCTTATCATTGAATAGTCCATTATGAGATACTAGCAAATTTAAAGCTAACTGTTGTATCAGTTGATGTCTGATTTGATTTTTCCTTTAAATTAGGTACTGACGGAAATAATTGTCAGTAATTCAAAAAAGTAAATCCTCATCTCCATAGACAATGAAACAACAATACAGCCGCTTTTGATAACATCGTGATGCGTTCCAATTAAAATTCACGAAAAACAGAGAGATTTCATATAGTGTTAACTAAAGTACAGATTTGAAAGGGATTTTTAATTAACAACAAAAAAATTCTGAATATGAAATTGAATTTTAACTTTTTTTTTTAAATTGGTTCTATCGTAAAACAAATAATTTTAATTTAGAATGGTTCAGCCATAATTTCCTGTAACAATAATCTGAAGTTTTAAAATTGGATGAAATCGCTAGTAGGAACAAAAAACAACAACAACAATAAAGTAAACAATAAAGTAATCCCTAGAGAGAACATGAAAGTGTTACAAAAGTATAACTGTCGCTTTCTATATGTTCATCAAGTTTAAAAAGAAACAGATTTCCAACGTTCAGCATGAATTCAATCTTGTGTTTTACGAGCTAAGTGTGCTGAAAATTGTGGCGGGTATGTTTATTCTCTTCAGGAGATAGTTGATTTTCAACAAGTTAAATTTGTAGATTTTCATCCATTCAATAAAGCCCATGAATACATCTATAGCGATATTTTGGCGGAGCAGCGTCTTTAAACCGGTTCAATTCGCTTTGAACCAACAATATGTCCCGTGACCGGCTTTAAATACATGCATTTTCTCAATGTATTCCAAATACGTATACCAATACGGTGCGTCGTCGAAATATGGCTTATGTTCAGAAAATTTCGTATTTGATAGTAACCAAAAGTACTAAAAAGAAATCGTTTGTCGTTCTTGTTCTGAAGTAAGATTTAGTGTGGCTTTCAGTCTCTTGACTCACATAAACTGATTAGAAATTTCAAGTCATCTACTTGTTAAAGTCGTAAAATTTAATGATAGCTGTTTAAACTACATGTTGAAACTGTAATGTACTAGATAATTTATTACATCATTTTAGTCTTAACTTTAACTATTAATTTATGCCAAAAGAGAACACACAGAACATCATCTATTAGGAAACATGTATTATCTAGAATATGGCTTATTCCAAAATTTCCAACATATATAGATTTAATACGTTTATGATAAGTCCATTACACATTTAATAGTTTCATTTCTGCACTATAATCATTTCATAATCCTATTATATAGAAATTTCAAATGCATCCTCTATTCAGTACCCTACTAACAATAAGATCTACAATAGACTACCGTTGTAGCGCTTGATTACCATATGGATGAAGTTAGTTATTTTGTGTACACAAGAATTCACCATTTTATTACTATGATTGAATATCTTTTTTCATCTATTTATTAAAAGAGGAATTATTTTCTTTTTGCTCATAGAAATACCATACTTTTGAATCACTGAAAATCATTACAGTGAATCTAAGAGTCATAAAAGATCTTTTCAGATGAAATATGATCATCAAATACGAGAAATTCTATTTGATCAATCAAAAGTCTTTACTATTTTGATAATATTGTGCACAGTGTCGACTCTAATGGTGTACTGAAAGCGGAACAGCTGAAATGTTGCTGATTTCTGTATTTTTTTCTTTTTACCATTAACTACAAATAAGGGTGAAAAATAATGCTTCAGCAATATTATGGTTAAAAGACAAGCATTTAAGCTGTAATGTTTCGGACGTATTCAACATCAGGTGTTACAAGTTCTAGTTCTATTTATCATGGAAATCAGACCTGTCGACATCAATCATTTAAAATAGTTTCAATTCACAAAGTTGGATTTATCGTGACATGAAAAAAGGATTAATCCGCTTTCAGTTGGATGAAATTTATCCGAG
>JAZBHA010000222.1:54498-72021 GCA_037464855.1 Iselma pallidipennis | reverse complement strand
TTCTTTCCATTGGGTTTGAATAGTTTGAAACATTTAAAACAGATTAACCCGCAGAAAGTTTACAAATTCTATGCGTTTACTATGATGGATAGTAAAAAATTAATTACCATTAATAAGGGGTGTAAGAGTAAAAGTTTAATTTTGGAGGACTGATCGATGTGTATATTCGGTGGGATGCAGTCATCATCTACGTGGGCTTTCTGACAATTGAATCCTATTCAGGCAGTAAGTCCTCGACAAATTTTCGTGACAGTAAGCGAATATGACGATGACGATGGTGATGACTGAATCCCACCGTCTACTCTCTTCACTCTCTCCTGTTGACTTGCTCATATTATCCCACGTCCGAATATAATTGTAACTTGTTCATTCAAGCGGAAAATTTTTGTTGGTTGTTTACGTTTATTTCTGTTTTTTCAGTTTCAGTACCATTCGTACCTTTCGTTTTACTGTTATGTCAGTCAAGTACTCAGTCGACCGTTAAAATTAATTCTTGTTAATTTAAATTTACCAAAATTCCTGACAGCTACACCGAAGTTTATCATGATTGAACACAAATTTCAGTTAATAAAACGAGAATTAATCAAAATCATATTGAAATTTATTTTATCTGTACAATGCCGCTCTTGAATCGTGGTGGCATATAGTTGATTCAGCAGATCATTTTATAAAATCAGACCATGTTGATGTTTGGTGTATGCTCGACGAAACATGCTGAACAAGTGGATGAAATAAAAATCAACCCTTCTTTCCGTTACCCGTTTACCCTCTCTATCATCATCATCATCAATCGAAACAACTCAAAACAAGAAGCACTATTATCAAACAACAATATTATTCAGGCACCATATGCAAAGTTTCCGATTAGTATAATTACTAATGACTATGTTTTAGTTAAACTGTTATCGAACTTGTAGTTTAGACGTCTAGATTTGTGTATAGTGGCAATAATGTTTAGGCTTTGGTGGATGTGGAACGAATGCAATATATAAAAGGGATCGAATCTTGCTGTTGGCAATTTGTGGTGTTATGGACAAGGTCCTTCAAGTTTAACTGAAGGCAAACATATGTGTGTGTGTGGATATTTTGTACATAGTTGTGTCTGTCTTTGTTGTTCGGAAAGAATTTTTGTGGAAATATTGTGCCAGCCAGCCAGAAATTGTTTATGAAGATGGTGATTTTGTGACTGTAATAAACTGTTGAGGGTGCGCTAATTCTTCCTTATTTCTTGTGTAACGCTAGCAATCAGAGTACTACTCGCTGTGGAGTAGTCATAAAAAAAGTATTCCATTAATGACAGATTTTAATCGAATCCTGTTGAAATGATCACTGACTGTCTACAAGAATTAAGCCATAATAAAATAAACTATGTGAATTAAAAAAAGAGTGATCTATGAATATTAAGCAGAAAAAACAGTGAAATAAAAAGATACGGAACAAAAAGGAAACAATACAAAAAACCAGAAAAAATATCATAAATACCCTTTCCGTTTGAACGACTATGAACAATGAAAATAGGAAAATTCAGTTTTTCATTTTATCAAGAAAAAAAAACTCGGTCCTTTTGAAGTGAAATGAAAAATGGACATATCGAACACCAAGAATGATTCCTTTTGTACCTTAATCTTCTTAAGTTATTTTTAGGATCACATACATATATGCACACACATCCATCCACACACACACAGTTTTAAACAAATTCGATCGCCAATAAGAAGCCCCGAAATGTCTCTTTCCACATAGATGAACTGGAAAAACGGTCTATTTTCAAGGATTCACTGATGGATTAAATCTTGTTACAGTTTAAGGTTTCAGATCTAAATAAATCCTCTTTTTAGACTATCTACTGTTAAATTTGTTTCGATTTTCTATTTCTATACATGATTTTAATAAAGGAACAACGAGACTGCTATTTTTTTCGTGGCGTGCAAGGAAAATAATAAATTTGGAGTGGGCGGAAAATATTAATTAAAACAAAACTTACCTCTGGCTCGAGGTTTCGTTAGTAATTTCTGGACAATATTGTCATAAGCTGATTCATCAGCAACGCCTGAATCTTTGACGAGTTTCTCTTTCACAGCAATACAGATATTGTGTTCAGCTAATAAATCTTCCAGTTCTTCGAAAGCCTGTAATAGAAAAGGATTCCAATTTTATAAATCAAAAACAATTGTAAGAATAATTAATATTTTGTTATTTTTATTGGTGAAACAGCTTGCAATATATTTAACTAACAGTAAGAGAATCGTATAAAAAATTCTAAATCGTTGTGTTTACATTTCAAACTTCATTTGAGCTTGTCTGTAGAAGATAGAAATCTCGTCCTCCAGCTGTGACAATCGTCTCTTTTAAAAAACAAACTTGACTTGAACCAGACAGTCAGTTTATTCGATTCGAATTTCAAATGAAACGACAAAGTAGAAAATAATGAAGATAAAGTGTTTAAAGATATTTCTATATAGCCAAGAAAGCTACCATACAAAAAATTCATAATAATAATAAAAAGACTACAACAGACAACTAGCTCGACGTATCTAGTCTAGCTAATTTAATAAAGTGGCAAGCCTTCACTTTCCATTCTTTAGACTTAAATTACCAACATTCTGTTATTGACGTTGCATTATTAAGATAACATTGTTATCATAATTATTTTGTGATGTTGGCAGTAGAGATTAATAAACTTTTAACCGACCTAAATATACATTCATCAATTAAGTTGATGTTATTGTTGTTCTTCTACCCCATCTCTTGTTCTAGTACTAGTCGTCTAACCCTTAGTTTCAATGTGTTTTCTTATAAAATGAACGTTGGATGTTTCAATAGAGAAACACTTCAGAAAACAATTTTGCCTCGCCTCTCTCTCTCTGTCTGTAAATTGTCATTGAATTTCACAAATACATTGAAAATGTTGCCCGAATATCGTTAACTGTGATAGTAGTTGTTTAGAAGGAGACAGTAATGTTTAGTAATGAGTTTGTTTTTGTCGACGATAAGTTTCGATTTTCACTCAATCAATGAGAGAGAATTGACGACGGTTTTCGATAATAATTATTTACTATTATCATTATTATTACAGGAGATGGATGATAAAAGGGAATAATAAACACAATTGGAAGATTGTATGATATTTAGATCGAATTAAGTATTCAAAACGTGTAGACCGATGGTTAATTATTTAGATGTCAGAAACTGGAAATGAATCAAGGAACTTAACTGACAGTTAAAGATTGTGTTGATATTTAAAGTTTCAAACAATCTTAAATGTAATTAAACTTTGAATCTACAAATATAGTTGAAAGTTTGTACTCATATACGGGTAGTTATCAAATTACACATAAATTTCTATTTTATTGACACAATTCCTTAACACTTACACTTATTATTGTCACTTTTTATTTTTAATTTTGTACGAATTACCGGACGAGAGATAATTATCTTGGAAACTGAAAATTTCATTACAATGAGGAATTGTAAATTACTGCGGCAAGTGGTGTTTGTGGGGTGTAACCACACAACCTATTCTCTGTGCGTTTCTACCTCATGAAACTCAAGTTAGTGAGATACGTTTCCGGTTTCAGACGTAACACTTTCATTTATAAGCTCATTTTCTACTTAAAGTGCGATTTAATTGAAAAAAAAGTTGCTTATTTCGATAATACGCATTATTACTCAAATAGATAATAATAATAATAATAATAATAATAATGATAATTTCTTGCACAAATCTTGAAAAACTCCAATTTCATCTCAAACTGTGAGACATCAAAGAGATATAACAATGTTGCAAAGTACCTAATGAGAAAAATCGTTGAATTACAAAATTGGCGGATGCGCCGGGCAATTCTCCAACGTTATTACCTATAAAATATTTGTGTTTCTATAAAAATTGAATTTCCCTTTTAAAATTTTTGCCAATATTAGAGATTAATCTCTTTAAGGTTGCATGAACTTTTGGAATTTTTAATAATAAATTCTTTAATAAAATATAAAACTAAAGAGATTACAATGCATTTAAAATTCATTTTCTTTCAGAAATCTTTTCTGATGCTCTCGTAAAATCGAAGAAGACCTAAGCAGTTGGATATATTCTTGATACATTGTATTTTACTGTAATAACTTTTTTACAACCACACAAATGCCATTATTAATTGCTGAAAGCGAAATTGAATTTTCGGTGTGTTATTTATAAAAGAAACAGTGTCACGTATGAATGATATATATAGGATTGTGTTCATTCATTATTGTCTGGAAATTCTTTCATTCCACGTGTATATTTTTATCTCTTTGATTCCATTCTTTTACTCCTTATTATATCTTTGTAAATCTCAATGTATCCGCTAATATATTTACTTGTGTAATACTTATTTATGGATCATAATTAAATATTCTTTTGTAACGAAGACTACTGTCTGTTGCGTGTTTGTGCCCAACAATAAGTACTATAATTTTACTTTGATAATGTAACGTTTTCGGTCACCACCCATAGTATACAAATCAAAAATTTAAATTTCACTAGTGACTCCTTTCTGATATACAGTTGATAAGCTCTACAGTGCGTGCCATTCCTATTTTTTTTATCTATGCGTATGGAATTATATGGGTGTGTTGAATGAGTCTCAAAATTTACGGGAAATACTAAATTATTCAATAATAATAATAATAATAATAATAATAATATATGGAGGAAATGTCTCGTGAGATATTGAAAAATTGAAGTTGAAAACAACAAATGGGTAACATTTAATTTTTGAACAAGTTGGTTTTTTTGCATAGATTCGTGAAAAACTTTCAGTTGTATTTATGTCAGATATGAAGGAATTGTTTTCCCTAGAGCTATTACCCTTAAAGCCGGATATTAATCGTAATAAATATAATGGAAATAGCCTGTGTTTTGTACAGTTTATTGCTCAATTGAGACCGTTTTATTTGTTACATTAAGGCGGGCTAGACTAAAATCAAGCAAATTAGGATACCTTTATAAATGTCAGCTTTTTTTTGAGGACATTATTACCAAAGCCGATGACGATTGGAAGCATTTATTCGTTTATTACTTATACTTCTATCGTCTTGAAGGATTTGAAAGAAGAAGGACCATAGGCAACAAAAATGAAGTAATTGATGACAGTAGCTCTGTACATCTATCAACAATTCAGCAATGAATCAATAACATTCACAATAATTTCTTAAACGAAAATCCATAATAGAATGTTGACTTTACATTAAACCTTTTCTTGTTTGCAGCTTTAAAGTTTCATAATGCGTATTTTTACTAAAGAACAACTGTTAAACAACCTCGAGCAAAGATTGTGTTTCTGTCCCACGCCAATCCTTAGTAGGATCAAAATCAATAATCAATTCAACTGGCCCTCTCTCCAATTGTTCCTTTATACGAAACACCATTTGTAAATATTATCCTTTCCCGGTTTAGCCCCCCCCCCCGCATTTTTTTCCATCTCTTCTTTCTTTCTATTATATTTTTTAAACCCTCAGGTTTGTCGACTATATGAATTTTGATATCTACCAAACTTGTCTTGTTATTCTTTCAAAAAGATTTGCATTGCAAATTGGCAAGTTCAACCAGGCTATCTACCGTTTTACATTTAAAATTAATTGACTAGTATATTTTGGTTTTTGATTTTTTCAATAATTTAAGATTTTCGAGGCAAAAAACCAACAAGAGATTTAATATGAAATCTGAACGTTTATTTTGGTCGGATGATAACAAAAAAAACAAACTTGGATTTTTTCCTTTTCAATGATTCAGGTTAAAGTTTGAGTGTATTTTATCGGATTGGGACTGGTGTTTTTGACAGGACAGGACTCTTCTAATGTGGTATCTGTCGCTAACAATGGTGATGACTGCTTTTACGGAGTAGGTGGATTTATTGATGGTGAACCATTAAATTCCTTTAGCTTTTTCCCCTTAGTTACAGGTGTGTACATGTACGGATCTATATATTATAGGTATGTGTGAAAGAGGAATCTAAAAGTAATCTCTAGTTGATACTATGAGATAGCTAGCATTATGTACGTCTTAATATCGGCTTGATTGTTATTTATGATGTTTAAGACATGCAAATGCAATTCGCTTAGCGTATCGCTTGGGGACTGTATTTGAGAGGCAATAATTTATTGCTGCAACCAATTGGAAGCTTTTTTGCAACAAATATCGATTTAGTTACAAAATCTCTATTTTTTTTTCTGCAAGATTCAATCTCATTCCATCTATTTATTTACTTATAGTCCGAGAGAAATCGTTTTGTTGTTTAGCTATTTACCCAAATTTTCATCTTCTTTATGGGCAAATCCCTGTGAGATTCTTCTGGTTGAAGGTCTGGCATAGGTCACATTCACGGTTTCTCCCATTAGACCGTTTTTGTTCGGTCACCACATCAATGTTTGTCATTGTTTCACCTGTATTTGCACCTGTTTGGATTATTTTGACAATTTTGTGTTTTATTATCATTTTTCTCACACATCACCCAATATTTTCGTATCTATAAAGGTGTAATTTAGTTTGCCAACATAAAACATTAGTCATCTGAAGCAGGGATGGCCAACTTGTCTGTTCTTGAAATGGACTTTCTATATAAAAAGTTAGTCGCTATCTACCTATCAAGTTGGTTATATTTAACACATTCAAACTCCTGTGCAATCCGATGAGGGGTTGGGGGTGCCTACACGTGTAGTCTGATAGTGGGTTTCGCCTGTTTTAGACCTGTTGGTCACCCCTGTAAACTTTATTATTGATTTCAGGTCACTACTTGTCATTAATTACTTGTTTCCATATAAGTATTTACCTTGCAGTAATATTGAATTTAATATTTCTCTTGCTAGTTAAAATCAATAATGTTGTTTATAAAGAATATAAAAGAAGAGATTGTCTTATTTTCACGGCAAGCAATTTAAGTTTACATATTACCTATATATTTGAAAAAACATACAGATTATATGTATAAACTTGAATCTCTTCAGTTTAATCTGACGGTTTCGATTGAAAAATTTTTTACGTAAAATTAAATTGAAAATTCTCGGATATATTAAACTAAGATCTCTTTAAAAAAATCTCATCAAACTTTTCGCTTCCTTTGTGACGTTAATTTTCAGAAGGTAGACTGCTATACGTATAGGTATTTAAAAGGGAAAATAATCCTTAAGAAAATTTATCAATAATTTATAAGAACGCTGGTTTACCCCGCTGGTTTACCTGCTGTTTGCTTATCAAATATCAATTTTCTTCATCCACCCGAAGGCAAGTATATTTATATTAAATAATAATAATAATAATAATAATAATAATAATAATAATAACAAATTATTGACGTTGGTGTATTGTATACAGTCAAAACAATTGCTCTTCAGTTTTATTCATGGTTAATTTAAATACAAATTTTTTAATAATATAGGTAAATGAAGACTCTTAATTTTCGTTGCAGGTATAAATAATGAATTGTATTCATTGACTATGGATCGAGCGGTAATCAAATAGAAGGAGAATTGAATAATGTATAGGTTATCAATTTTCTCAACCTCGTTTACATAATAGAGAAACAGTCTATACGATAAATGGAGAAATGACCATTCACGATACAATTCACCTTAATTGAACCAATTCGAAAATGAATATTTCTCACACTTTGCGTGTTCAGTTGCCGTTAAAATGAAAACTGAAAACCTAAAGCATTGAGAGGTAGATTATATATGACCCGAATTACTAAAGGTACACTAATAGTGCTTAAGGATGATTTTTAGTTGCAAAGGAAAGCTTTGTCACACTCGGCGTAGTTGCATCTCTCGACTTCATCTTCCACTGCAATTTCCAAGTCTTGTACGACAAACACAAATAATTGCAGTGTTTCTACAACAAGTTTGATTAACTTATCATTATTGGGAATTTCGTGGGCAAATATAAGTCTTATCATTTATTGTTTTTCTTTCGTTAAGCAATATACAACACAGAGAGGTAGGTGTTTTTGAATTAGCTTCTGATGAAAATTCGAAATATTGTTTTCTTCCATTAAAGTTCCTGCAATTTGCCCCGATATTATTAGTAGAACTCGATGGAGTTGTCGTGCTGCTCGAGTAGTCGAGTATGCTTTAATTCCTGTACCATACGTTATAATCCATCATACTGAAACATCAACATGTACAACAGAAAACACTTGTTCTAGTCGCCTCGCAAGCATTCAGTATTTTCATATGGATGATATGAAATATCACGATATCGGTTATAAGTAAATTTCCAGATAATACAAATTGTTGACACAAATAATTTGCAAAATTCCAAAAATTCTCAGTTTTCTAGTTGGTGGTGATGGGAAAATTTATGAGGGTGCTGGTTGGAATCGAGTGGGCGCTCATACACGTGGCTATAACACCCGATCCCTCGGATTAGCTTTCATTGGCGATTACACAGGTATTTCTCATAATTATCCGGGCTGTTTAATCAAACGAATTCTCTGTTTGTGTATATTTGTAGACCGAAAACCTAGTGACAAAATGTTGAAAGCGGCTAAACAATTGTTGGAATGTGGCATCCAACTCGGTGAATTAGATGGACGATATAAATTAATTGGTGCTCGTCAAGTTCGTGATATCACGACAGTCCAGGACTGGTTCTATATCATGAAATTCAAAACTGGCCACATTTTACAAATTCTCCAAAATAATGTCAACGGTAAAATGTATTTCAATAATAAACAACTTTTGATCATAAATCTCCGATTTTATTTTGATCTTTAAGGTCTAAATTGAGTGATAACTTTTTTGCTTGTATTAGTCCCTTAGTCCCTTTATAAATATTTGCTTGCGAAGGTATAGCAAACTTTGTTCTACCGAAACTGGAAATCTTAATACCGGTCTTAAGGAAGAACCTTGTATTCCCAAATCGATCATCTATCTATCTACACTACCACATGAAATGTGTCTCCTGTTTTTGTTACCTCTCAAAGTTTTGTCATTTTTTCAACAATAGCTCAAAATTTTTTGAGTTCAAATGGAATTTGTCCATGTTTCACGTCATTTTATTGCCTTTTGGACCCTCAGAAATCACTCGTTCGATACAAATCATTTTATATAAAATTTTTTTGTTAAGTTTAAAGCGATTTGTGGCAGTTAAGAAGTCAGAAAACTAGAAATGCTCTTTTTATTGTATTCAATTGGAAAATTTAGAAACATAAATTTGCGAATATACAGGCAGAGCTGAAGTTGTTTTTTTTGGTATTTCAATACAAAAATTATCGATGAAACCATCAATTGTGTAGACTTCACCTGCAACCTGTTGCAATATTCACTTGAAGACCCTAACATTACATAACCCTTTTTCAATAAAAACAATTGCTTTAAATAATTATAATTTATAAATAATGCTTTGAAAGCGACAAAAGAATAATGGAACAAATCAAATCTCCTTTTACCATCATTGTAAATACAAAGTTGAGTTAATAATTTTAATGACGTGAATTACGATTGTTATTTCCAATTCATTAAAAGTTAAATTCTCATTAAACATTTCAAACGAACATTTAAATCTATTTTAATTGCATAATAAATATAATTGCATTGAACAAAGAGGAGTCGAATTTGTCAGATTTTCTAAGATTTGACAATTCGCAAAGGACTGCAAACCAGCAATACGACAACTTAGAAAAAAGATCAGGACGTACACAATTTTACTTCCTGATAGAAAAAAATGGGACATGGATTATAAAAGCAATATTATTGCAGGAAAAAAATCAATATTTTTTTCAATGAATCTTTATAGAAGAAAGTTCGATTTTATTCGTTTGGAAAACTGTCTCGAAATTATATTGGATTTCTAAATGTTTTCAAAGATTTTTCATCTGACAAGAATTGAAAACTTCCCCGATTTTTTATGACAGCAAACCTGAAATACTTTTAATCAAATGAAAATGCTATTCAAAGTGATAGAGCATCGTTCATTTATCCGACAGGTAATTTATCAGAAACGTTGTGAACCATTTGATCTTTGCAATTACATTAATTACAACACAGGAACTTTTGTTTGTAATAGAAACAAGTAATTACCAAAGATATGTTGACATTACTGTTTGTTTATTTACATGCAAAATTCAAATTCAAACCACGAAATATATATCGTCTTTTTTTTTGGGTTAAATCTGATTAAAAAATTACCTTAATCCCATAATTGGATTCTTCATAAATAATTGATATATAACTCCAACCCATCAAACGTACAATATCAACCATAGCCTTCACTTGATAATGGTCCGATGGTATTGTTCGTGTAAAAAATTCAAAACGTTGTTTGTTACTTAATTCCGGACTTGTCGAGAAAAATGACACCTGGAAGCAGAAATGATTTCAATTTAAATAATCTGTGAAAGACTTTCGTTAATTAAAAACTAATTAAGATTAATCGGATTAAGTACGAATTTTAATAAATATTGCCTATTTTAAGACTCTTCTGCATAAGCCACCAATATATTTTCCTTAGAGTTGATGTAACTTCTAATTAATAAAGGTTGGTGGAAATTTACACAAAAAAAAAATTGAATATCGGAGAAACCTTTACAAGTGACTTTCTCGAATATTTGTGTGGTTTTGAATTGAATTACTGCGGCTGCTGTTGTTGTTGTTTTAATAAATCAAGAAAAGATGATTGAGAAGTCTCTAGAGAAATACGAGGAAGCTCTTCGTCGATTTGTTTGAATTAAGATGGATCTCACTTAGACAAAGACTTTTGAGGTAGATTTTTATTAAAATTCTTCATCAAAACTCAGCTTATTCCTGATGTTAGTAATAATATCGACGAACTTTGACAATTTTATTAATTGTAACTTTGAAATTAGCTTAACTTCCGTTTTAAAAGCAATAAAATAATTGGCCTCGTTATATAAATTTTACATTTTATTTCACAAAATCAGCAAAATTGAACAGTGATATTCAATAATCAGGGCATTTTATATAATGAAATATATATGTTAAACACGTTTTTTGTGTAAAGAAATGAAATATCGAATCAAAGTTGAAAATTGGTGGATGCGCCGGGCTAGGACTAACGTTATTGTTTACGTTAATGATACGCCTTTTGTATGAAGAATTTTGAAATTTTAAGGGCTATTGAAATTAATTACTCATATTATAATAAATATAAGGGCTGTCAAATTTCCATTGGCTATATTGTATTAGTAGAACTATCGCTTTCAATATAATTAATGTTCTCAACATCACGCGATTTTAATATTTGTTAGCATTCACTCGACGGCTATGTACTTTCTTCTATTTACACGTCAAATATTAGTTATGATCAAGGAGGAAGATAAAGAAATTTTTAGTATTACAACGCTATATTAAAATCTACACATTTTATTCTATACTTTAAGGAAAATAGCTGTATTAACAATATACTTAGTGGTTTCTCGTTGGTATAAAGTATTATTTAGTGTTTATCAGTTTTTTTTTTGTTTTTGGAAAAGCTTACAGTCGGATAATAAATGTAGCAGTAAGGAAAATTTGTATTTCAGCCTTATAAAGATGAGTATTAAGTAGGTATTTAAATACATTTTACTGACTTCATTTTAGATTATTCACGGTTCGTGCAACAGGCGTGCTACTTATTTTAATAGAAATTTACTGTGTTTAAATCTTCCAACTTTCTTGCTTTTAACACATTAATTTTACTTCACAGCTTTTATCAACTAAAAACATTGATTTATTCCAATTCACTTTTATATGAAACCATGTACATTTATAGCTATTTCCTATATATCGTGTGTATGTATTTTAAAGGTCTTTTCGAGCTTGACAAATCGTCTGTAACATATATGGTTTTAGGGAAATTTAATGAAGCTGAAAAGTAAAGTGTGTGTGATTTAGATACGACGTTATATTCACATAAAATCATATATAAATTTACATCAATTTCAGTAATATACGTTATAAGTTTTCACTAATATAAGACTATAGATTACGGACATTAAAAGTCTGATAACGTGTACTTTATAACTAGGAAAAGCTGAGTTGCAAAGCTTCACAAATTAAATTAAAATTGCAACTATTTACATTTATTCGAAGGCTACATCGATCCAAAGAAGATCGATAACTTATAATATAATTTTCGAGAGAAACTTGAGTGTCCAGGAAAATCGTTTTCAAAGAAAATCGTGGACACCAACAGAGAATTGGCTTTAGAAATAGATATAATCTAAAAAGCTGTTTGGAACGTGGGTGTTTTAGAAAGTATCGAAAATTGTGTGGTCGCACATTGTATATCAAAACTTTAAAATATAATCGATTAAAAAAAATTTTTTGGAAAGAACAAGACTAAAATATTAATGAATTTTTTGGAACTTTTTCGATACATCAGGGATTCAATCTAGAAGATGTAGTATAGTCTCGAGGCTGATTAGCATGAGAAACGAAAAGTACGAAATTAATGATTGAATACATTCAAGAGAGTCGAGTTGTACGGCCGTAAACACTAATGGTTGGGGTTGAATCTGTTATATTTCAAGATTTTAGAACTGCCGATGGCAGTTAGCGGTGTAAGTATTAATTGTTAGGAATATAACAAGTTTGTGGCATCTAGTGGGCTAGTATCCTAAAAAATTTGATTATAAAGTCATTTTATCGAGTGTAAGCATTGGAACATGTTTATAGTCGTTTTCCATCGATAAATGTTATTTAAAAGCCATAAACAACACGGCAAACACAATTTTAATGAAGTGGCTTATAAACTGTGCGACTATTAAACGTAGATTTGCACAAA
Organism: Iselma pallidipennis; assembly: GCA_037464855.1. Classification (NCBI taxonomy): domain Eukaryota; kingdom Metazoa; phylum Arthropoda; class Insecta; order Coleoptera; family Meloidae; genus Iselma; species Iselma pallidipennis. Next base: position 59,270 of record JAZBHA010000222.1, on the reverse strand, counting down.
TCGTCTAACACAAACATTTTCCGTTTAATAAAGTTAATGGAAAAGTTACCCTTACATATAAATATGTTAATCAAATATAAATACAAAATAAGTTAGAATAAATATGCAAATGGGTTATATGTGTTAGGAAATTAATTAGTCTGTAATAACTGAAGACCCTAATAAATTGTGTCACCTTTACAACTAACCATTCTCATACTCGACAACTTCAAATTTAGTCAAAAGTTTATTTGAGAATATTGATTAACTATTATACGAACTAAGATAACATTGTAATCGTTTATAATAAAACTGCTCCTTCAAATTTATATTAATCTGGGTTCATCTAAAATTTTATTTATGTTCATGGAGAATTTTGTGGCTTATGTACCACAGATACATACAGATATATTAGATGTAGGTACAAAAAAGAGATTGTTATAAATCATATTTTTCATTTTTGTCGCTTGCTTTTTCACTCGCTAGTTGTGAATTCATCAAGTTAGAACGTGATACAAATAAAATGTCAAATATCTAAGCTAGTAGAAAATGGAATAAATCATATAAAATATTTTTCTTATTGCTGTTATTCTGGTTCAGTACCATCTTTGTTTCTTTTACGTTACTGTTGCATGAAATGTGACAAATTTTCCAATGAAGGAGCATCTTTACATTTTCTCATAGAGTTTTTTTAATTTTAATTTGATGCTTTAGTTTTTGTTTATTCAATTTTAATTGTAATTAACTCCATTTTTCTTTCAGTTATTTTCTTTAGAGAGGAAAAATGTCATTAATGCATGACTGACTTTTATTATATGGATACGTAACCACCTACTGTGCAATATTTTCATGAACGCTCTATTTCATTCGATCAAATAATCAATTAAAATGAATATTACAGCAGGGGATTTTCGGGAATATCAGAATGTATTGCAGCGTGAAAATGCAGTTCGAAAACCGACGTTTATTTTTTTTACCTTTCTATTAAGTGAAACACGTGTGTGTAAAATTCAGGGATTGCACCTCTATATAGAATAGAGGTATAGAAGTGCTCCATAAACTGTAAGTTTTCCATTCCGTATCTTTCTAGTTTACTAAACCTAGTTTGCATTTTATTAAAATTTATTCAACAGTAAGAAATTGGAAGAATTATACCCTATTTCGCGCCAGTATATACACTTTAGATTTAATACAGTGTAAAATTGCGCTTTTATAAATTGCCAATATCTCGTTATTCAACCAAAAAGACTCCTATGTTTCAAATATTGAATTTAAAGACCAAATTGCAAATGTTCAAAACTTTAAAATCGAATTGCTGTCAAACTAGTAGTTTACAACGCTAATAAAAAGATTTGGATTCTGATACGACCCATTAAATACAACGTAGAATCATTTAGAATCATTGAAAACAAGAAAAAACAAGACAACGATCGATTCATGTTAGTGATCATGATCATCAATTCCGTACTTTGATGTGAATAAAATGGCAAGAACAAAAAAAAAGCACGAAACAAAAAGGTACATCTATCAAACAGATAAAACCGTCCAATTCGTGTTATTTCTTTATCGATTAACGAAAAGTTTCATCCTTTGCGACCTTTCTTAACAGTCAACTGATTCATCTACTCATTTTGATGAGATTAAGATCTTGCAATGAAAGCAACAGACAACAACAAAAAAAAAACAGGTCGGGAGGGAAGGAAAAATGACCAAAGTCTGAAACAGTGAGAAGCAAAAACTCCTCTTAACTACAGATATTATCAGATTTTTTCTGCTTTAAATGTGGCCTTTCAGAAAAAATTAACAGTCTTTTTTTTTAATAATAGCGGCGTAATTTTAATTATTTTGAGAATAAGTGTGTTACATTTATTTGCTTTTATTGTGTAATTAAACAGATGATGAATATCTAGTTGATGCCGTTTGGAATATTTCACACAGTTATCAAAAACCGCAACAGTTGAAATATGTAATTGCCTCGTTTATTGCGGTTCAGTGGAGAACCATGCAATGGGGAGTGTAGACGATCAAGAATATTGCCATATTTTCCAATAATAGTAAACCTGTAGAGTCGATATTGACGATTGACTAAACTAATATACCGAACAATATATTGAGACTATAAGAGTTTCCACTCCAAAACGCAGTCGAATGAACGACAGAAGCAGATTATAGCAATAATAGTAACCGTAATATTGTTGTAGATTTCGTCGCTTTCAATTTATTCATTCAATAATATTGACTCAATAATATCAGTCAATTAATATGTTAATGTTTAAAGGTATAAAGGCGGGTACAAACTGAGATTTTTCTCTCCTACTTTTCTTTCTCTTTCTCGTTCTTTCTCTCTAACAGTAAAAACGAAACTATCCTTTATTAGTTAGAGAAGGGGAAAAATTAGGGGAGAAAATGTCTCACCATAAGAGTGCAGATAGACTGAGAGACTTCTCTCTCCTAACTTTCCCATTCTTGTGCCAAAAACGAGACAAAAGATAGCTTCCTCTCTATTTTTAGAGCGAGAGGTTGTATCTACTTCTTTATTTATGCCGAGTGAGAGGGGAAAGTTAAAAGAAAAGTTTCTCCGTCTGTCTGCTCCCTGAGAGACCGCTAATTAGTTAGATTGCAACTATTATGATTTAAGACTTATTTCTAAATTGCTTATTTTCATCAATTCAAAATTAGATGAAGCAAAATGTAATTAATCGATTGTGGCACAATAATCTTTTTTGAATTTCAAGCTTATTATTCTGAAATAAGTTAATTAAGTTGAAGTAAATTCTTCAATAGGTATTTTATAACTGAATACAATGCAATTGCAATCCATAGTATTAGAGAACAGTATAGTTTGACAGTTGAAGAACTTGTTAACTGGATGTGTGCGTGAACTGTTTCTATGTTATTAACGATCCTCTGACAATTGTTGTTTGTTGCCACATCTGTTCTAACAGTTAATGGGGTTGAAACAAACTAAAGCTTAAACATAGACAGAGAGAATTTAAGTATTTAGATATGGTAGGCTAGGGTGAAATGGTATAAGATCTACAGTTGACCAAGCTTCGAATTAAATGACCTAAACTGTATATCATTGGGTGATCCTCACCACTGTCAGACTGCTAATACAGGTTGCTACCACTATCACTGGGGCTTTACTTTATCTTATCCCGGATAGACAAATTGATTTCCGTTGGAATTTTGATCAAAAAAAAAACAAACTGTGAATCTCTGATAGAAAATTCTAATTTAATCGATAATTTCCGTGAAAATTTCCTTTATCCTACAAAATACAACACAATATCATCAAACGTAGTTAATAAGCTAGTGATTTTAGCGCGTGATTAGTTTCGTAAACTGATTTAAGTTACATTAAACTTATTTTAACTGAATCACTATAAAGCTCCAATCTAGATTAGAATTATTAATTTTAATCAAAACTGTACGTAAAATAAATAGTCGGTAATTTATACGTAGCGTTATTAGCTAATTTTTTTGCTCTTATAAGCTAATCTATAAAATGAGAATTTGGTGACATAAATTCTAGACTAATTTATTAAAGGCTGAACAATGAAAAATTGCTAAATACCAAACAAAAAAAAAATTATGTAAAAGATACAAAAAATTTATTAAATCATCGTTCATTATAAGTAAATAAAACGCGAACGTCATCGTTCAAGCTTTATGAATTATTTAAAAATATCATTGTTGGAATATTTTTAATTAAAAGCTAATTGCTAGTTGATTTATCCAATTTTATTGAATGTTTTGTGAAAAAGTCTAATTAATTTTTTGCTAGATTCAATTGTGATTATCGTGAAAAGTGACAAACATCTTTGAATTTGAATTGTTTAGCGTAATAACCGAATTTCATGTAGAAAGAAATGATTTTAAGTCATGCAATTTTCAAATATTAAACACATCAAATACCTACTCATTTATTAAACAAATAAACGATATAATTAGGGTTTTTTTTCAATGACTTGAAATTTAATTTTCTACCTTTAATAAATATTGCTATAATAGGAATGTTTTTTTTTGGCATTTTTTTTTTTGAATAATATTTACCATGATTTGTGGTTTTTGAAAATAACAAGGATCTTGCGTGGGACATGATTGAGTTTCGTTCTAGAATTTTCTTACTTTTCTTTTCACTCATACCTAGAAATTTCATCTTTATAATCTCATTTGTGATTCGATGATATGGAGATACGGGATGGGACTTTGACAGAATTGATCTATCTTCTAAAAACACCAATCTAGACAATACCAGGACGAATAGTTCCCGTGGATTTCATATATTCCTCCGATATCATATCCTTTTCTATCGTAGAATAATACACATGCTTTGTTTTAATACGTAGGTAGTCAGTGGCGTAACTACCGTGAGGCACGAAGGCACTTGCCTCCGGGCCCATGCATGTAAGGGGCCCACTTGACTTAAGAAGTGGATTAAAACATATTACATATAGGTAACACTCAAACCGGCAAAGATGTGTGTAATCGAAATTCCTTACATAATTCAAACCACTGGTAATTCACAAAAAATAGAGCAAGTATTATTATACAAAAGAGAGTCGATATGGCTTCGTTTTCGGGAGAAAATGCACTGAAAATTTCGACAACAGTTTGAGAGCCGCTGGAATCAAACATCGTGAGACACATAGTTTAACGAAGGAATCTGTTTATCGACAAACAGTTGCCAAGGCGACAGTCAGACCAATTTAATGAATCCGGCATCCATTCTTCAGGTGCCACTACATTGAGTAGGTATTGTTGATTTGCATGTGTATTTGTGGGGGAAT
>JAZBHA010000222.1:41598-54347 GCA_037464855.1 Iselma pallidipennis | reverse complement strand
GGCAGACCATCATCACTTTTTGGCCGTTTTTACGTGTATTTTGTCTAACTTCCCTGCAATAATTGCATTTGTTATGTGATTTTAATAAGTAGACTTATATAGTTAGATTCTTATCAGCGATTACATTACGATGGACGTTTTTTTCCTCTCTTTGATCCTTCAAAATGCTCTTACTGTACTCTATTCTCCATAGGAATGATGAGATCTGAATATTGTAAAGGATTTAATTACACCCTGTATAGGGAAGGGGCCCATTAGAAAATTCTGCCTCCGGGCCTCAAATTTGAAGTTACGCCAGTGTAGGTAGTGCCGTTTCACCATTCATTCTTTCGTGCACTTGGACTCGACCAGTTTTGCCGTATTTATATTCCATATATGGTTTTAAGGTATATTTCTTTATTTTACATTTATGTAAATGTAAATTTATACGGTTCGTTGGACGACTAAAGCATATTCCTGAAAGGCGTCTGAAATTGTATCAACTAGACGACACAACAGAGGTATCGAATTTAGTAAATTAATTCACAGCAGAGCAAAATACGCTTGAGTGGATATGTGTTTAGGAACGAAAAAAATAGAAGAAACGATTATAAACCATATATATCTAAATATACGCTTCAGCATGCGTAAATATCTTAAAAAGAAGCTTACAGTAATGATGAAGAACAAAATAGATGTTATACCGTAATGTTTTTCATCCCCCTCATCCATTTTTCTACACTTTTTTCTCAATATGCTGATTGTGAGTGTAATTGAAATCCCCTGACAATATTCATACCTCATCATTCCTAGGTGGGGAGAGTACAATAAGCGCGTTCGGAGAGGTCAAAAAGGAAAAACACTGACTATCGCCTAGACACAATTCTTCGTTATCTATAGTTTCATTATTTTATTATTGAAATAGTAAAAAGATTTACTGTAAAGCACAGTAGCTTATATTAGATATTAATAGAGGAATGCATAGATATAGGATAACCATATAGACTCGGAAAGTTGATATATATATATATACGTAGGTAATACTCAAATATTCGAGACGATAAAATCGGATTATCATAATTTCCGAAGACGTTCTGTCCCAATGGAACACAAGTTAAAGGTTCAATAGATAAAGTTTTCAGCTAAGGTTTGTACTGAATTTCTGAATAGTCAGTTGTATATATTTTAAAGTAATGGTTCAACAATAGAAATTGTTGAAAATATTAGACTAACACTGATAAACTTTAACAAGTTTATATCTCTGTCAAAGGAAACTACTAGCGAAACGCTGGCTAATTTAGTTTTAAACAACTAATTACCTAGATGGTAATAATTAATGAGTTTCCACTAGTATTGTTTCTTATTCGACTTGCAGATATCTAAAGAAATTAGTTAGAAAAGAGAAAATTCACGTTCTAAACAATTGTTGTTTTGTGATGAAAATTGCAAGAAGTTAAACAGAACAACTTTGTTAAACAAGTAGAGGAAATTGGAATAGAACTTTTGCAATTTGGTCCAAGTAATTGCATGTAAGTCAATATATTTCTATGTATTGTATACCAACAAGAGTACAAATGTAAAAGTTTCCAATCTTTATTTACAAAAACCAAAAACGAAAAAAGGAAGTTTCACAAAGACTTTCTTATTATTTAAGGCAAACATAGTAAAAAGTACAGCAGTAGTAAAATTCCTAGACAGGCACGTGACTCTCAGAAAAACTCATACTATCTTGTTCAAATTTCCCCCTAAACAGTCTAGATTTATATGCAAGTGTTGGTTTAGAGCGACAACTAGCTGGTGGATATTGAAAAGCCACATAATACTCTACTTACACCAATATTACGAAACTTAAAGCCCATTAATCACGTTTTGTGTAAGTCGGTAGACCACCGAATGAACTCTTAGTTGTCTGTGAGAGTTTTTCATAATCTAGTTTTGTATCTAATTTTTAATTAAAACTTTCTTTCTATAAAACTTTGTTGGTAAATTACGGGAATTTTTTCTTATACGTTATTATATATAAACTTCTGGAAGCCGTTGATTATAAATTGTATGCAATTCGATTTTTTATTGTTACTTGGAAACGACTTAATGTTGATTGGATAGACAATTTTATTAGAAAACTAAGAATTACTTTATTCCAAATGAGAATAAATGCGATTGTGACACTATAAAACTGTCCTGTTCTAATTGGAAAGCTGCCACCACATTGTTACAAATTGTATAAACGTTCTAGAAATTTGTTTTATTTTTTATCCAAAACACTAGCTCTAACATGTAGCTCACGTTCACAAGAATAGTTCAAACGAGCATTGCAATAATTCTTTGTCGTCTTCAAATCTGTATTATCAGATTCTCTCGTAAGATTGTTGTTGGAATCAAATTGTTTTCCCTCAAATGCTACTTTAGAAATCATTTAAGATCAAGATTTACGTTTAGTCATTTTTAGATTCAGTCGGTGGGATTCATACCAAAGTCATCTTCATTTTCTGACTCGGTCGGCGTGGAACGTCCAGGTGAATGTCAGCATTCAGTCCGTAGTCCTCGTCGACTTGCTTCAAAACAAATGTGTGCTTATCTACTATTGGCCGAGCTTTTCAACTAGAATGGGTAGGTGGAAGACTTGACGAGGACTTGCTATCTGAATACCGTTGAACTATCAAAAAAATCTTCGTAGACAATGACGATAACTTTGACATGAAACTCATTGAATAGCTTCCATAGTTTTTCTAGGCTTATAGTAGAAATAACTTGTATCTAGTTGTAGAAGTTATTAAGATTAGATAAGCGATCAGAAACTAGTAGCTAAACTATAAAAGTTATTCCTGGTTTTATTTGCGCCAATTTCAATAACTGATCTTATCTGAAAATGGTTGCTATGAGTTTATCGGAACGTAAAATGGATTAAATTGACAAAAAGTTGTTATAAATAATGGAAATTTTGTAAAATGTAGCTTGGAATATCGGTTAAAGTTCAAATGAATACAATATATTTTATTGTATATAGCATTGGGAGGGATATGCACATCCTGTTGACTTTGTCAAGTTTGAAAAACGATAATACCATATATGTATAATAATAAAGCTATATCATCTAGTTTTGGGGTCTCTTTGTTCGTTTTATCATTAGTTCAGCCATGGGGAGTTTTTTTTTTAATAATGAAGAGAATCCATATTTACCGACCATAGGTACAATAATTAATCGTCGGCCGTTCTCTTAGTCTCAAAATTAACTGTAGATTAGTTCAAATAATGCCAAGAAAACTTACTATAGTTTGTCTGAATCATCCCTAATACTAGGGGTTTGTATTGAGCTAATTGGGGAAACGCGATCCGTATCTAATTTTGGATTCAAATAGACATTGTTTGGTAGTTTGCAATGCTAAATTTTAATTAACATAAAACATATATGCAACAAAGTAAATAAACACGAAAAAAGATAAAAAAGGTATAGCCCTTGTGACATTTTACTAATTAACAGATCCTGATTTGTAGAAGGGTTGCAATTTTAATTAGTGAACAACAGAAATAAAAAGTATACCTAAAGGGAAAATTACTAATAAAGGTCACCCACTCTATATTGTAACTTTATCTGTTATTGAAGTGAAATGTTGGATTGTGGTTCAAGCCAGATGTGGGCCGATCATCAATAGTCAATTTCTTCTAGATTTTTTTGTGATCTTCGCTAACTCGTATCACCGATACGTATCCGGATATAAATAGAGGCATGAAAAATTTATTGTAGCTTTACAGATAATTGATAAAAACTTTCACGTGTACACACATGGTCCGGAAATAACTGTCGAAATGGCAAAGAATTTAAAAATAAAACTTCAACTTATTGTGAGTTTACTGACCTAAAGTGGGTATGTAAGAAAAACACTAAAAGCAAAGAATAAAAATTAATTCAGTTTCTTGTTATAAAAATGTAAAAGCATAATTTTTTTGTCATACATTTGCTTAACATAATATATGTGCATGGGGGTGGATTAAAACTTCCTGAACAAAACTATATGACTGCAAACGACTGAAAAGATTATGTGTGTTGTAAAAGAGGCAAAGTTTTATTTAAGATGTGACATACTTGAAATTCTTTCAGTTGCAAAGGTTTTAAAGCCTTGTGGAAAAGTTTGAGGAATTTTCATACAAATTTGATCTTACAATTAGTACTTTTTTAACTGTTTTCTTCCAGTAAAACGAAAAAGTCGTTTCATTTTCTTCAAAAATATAGGAAATTCCTTGTTGTATTACGAGCGATTTCAGTCATTGTGTTACATTCTATGGCTTGAGAGATGTACCTCTCCTGTCGTTAATTATCTTGATGGTGTAACGTAAATAATCTCTCTACCACTTGTTTGATGATTATCAAACAAATTATACCTTCAATGATGTGGTATCAGTAAACATAATCGATCAACATAGGCTCAATCAATAGCGCGTACAATTTAATTGGCTCCAAATTGCCTTAAAGTAATACGCTAAATCTGATAGTAACATCAACAATCAATTTGTTTAATCATAATTACTATGTGAATATTAAATTAAAAAATTAATTGTGCCTACCTGTGGTATTTTGAAGAGTCTTAGTAAATTTGCTACTTGAATTGATGTGACACTGGAAGCTGCCCCAACAACACCTGATATCACCTTTCTAACTTGAGTTTTGTTGCAATGATATTCAGCTCCGTCAATATTGCTGATGGAGCCTGAAATTCAATATACAAATATTTACAAGGAGTCAAAGTCAATTTTCATGGTAAATATTTGTAAAGGAATTACATCAGGTGAGAGAAAAGTTGAACGAAGTATACAACTATCAAAGAGAGAAAATGTTTTTTTTTCTCCACATTTCATACATTTTATACTTGCCTGTTTAAATAGAATTTTAATTTGGGAGAATTTACAGAAGGAAATACGAAGAATTTAAAAGATATGAAAAGTAATTTTACAAGAAACAGTTAATTTAAAATGAGAATTCAATTACTTTTACTGAATGAAATCCAATAATCTTTCGATTCGCATAAATGATTTCTCTCAATTTCGGTTAAGATACTGTACAACTAGATTGCTAAATTAATGAGTTTGTTACAATTATTCATTTGAATAAAATTGTATGTGAGTGAAGTGGTTTTTAATTTCATTTGAGAACACTAGCTTTAGGCTATTCAATGAAAATTGTAACGCATAAACAGTTTATTGCGTGTCTGTCTGATATTCATTTTACTAGATCTTGTATAGCCAAATTTTTTCACACTCCCTCTAACATCTATGTACATATGTATGTATATTTACGACCCTCTGCGAAAAACTTGGCAATCTACATATAGATATGACATCAAGATAGGTCAAGGTAAGATTTTCTTTCAAACGTTGATGACATTATCTACATATTTGAATTTTCACTAGTATCAAGAATAACAAGTTTCATATAAAAAAAAATCAATCTTCTTTTGTATCTTTATTCAATTTCTTTTCTACTAAATTAAAAAATCGACAGTGTACGCTTTTACTGAAGTAAAAAAAGACCGTCTGAAATCTTCATGTTAATTCCAGTATTTTCAGATCCTAAGGGCTATATCCACCCTATCTATATAGGATAGCATTATTTCAACAAGCCGGGAGCAAAGTCTTGCATTTTTATGTGTCATTTTAGCATTACAGATAAAACGTCTAACGTCTAAACACAAAACACTCCAAACGTAGTAGGTGGTTCGAGTGTGCGAGAGTTTCCAATATATTTCGATAGGTAATCTCAAATGTTATCGAGAAAATGAAAGAAATCGAGATTCTGGGAAGTAGGTCTGCATTATATTTCGTTAGAATAACTTTTACATCAGAAGCTCTCACTGATTTTAAGGTCCAGCAAATATATTTATTCTCCTAATTGTATTCTTTTTTTAAGAAAATATATAGTTTTCATCAAAATAACCGCATTTCAATAAAACATATAACCGATACAACTCATACCGCTTGCAGGGTGGTATCGGAGGCGTAATATTTGATTGGAAGTTTTACATTACATCCGACTAGACATTAAAAATTCTGCCGGAAATCACCAAAACCATCCATTATATGGTATTGCATTAAATTTTACGGCAACGTATAGACTTTGCTTGTTGTAAAAATTGTGTTCAAGCAACTGCAAGCATAGTTTTAATGGTTTATTATGCTCAAGTGTTATTCTGGTGTTGTTTTTATAGTGTTTTTACGACAAAAGTGTAACGGTCTCTTTTATGATTCGTGGATCATTTCGAATTAAGTATTACGACCATAGGTAAAAGAATATAATAGTAAAAACGGTGTACGTACTTCTTTCCCCTCTATTACATAAAATTTTCTGATTCACGAGAGGGAAGAAGAACCAATATTGGATTGTATATTTTACCACTCTTTTGTCATACGTATATGGATGTAATTTAATGAAATACGTCCATAATAATTACGCAAACCATTATTACCGGAAATTAATTGGACCCGTGTTGACGGAAAAACGATAATTTCGACCGCACCCTTGTGAACTGTCTACCTTTTTCCGTGTGTCGCGTGATATGAATCTAGGTGTTTGTATTTGCAAACAATATTTGAACCAAATAACCATCCCGAATAAATACGTGAGATTTCTACGAAATAACGGATGGGTTCGTGTTGGCATATTATTTTGCTTTCAAATTTAGATAGGTCGGAACAAAAAAAAAAATTAAATAAAACATGAAGATGTTTCCCCCGAAAAAAGAAATTAAATGTTAGATTTCTGATTTTATACATTCATTTCAACAGCTTCATAAACATTCACCCAAAGTTTGAGATGAAATTTGTTTATGTTTTTGATGAGACTTCATATTGTTGGTAAAATATACCGTGTAATTGAAATCGCCTACATAATGCAAACCAATGACAAGATACAAAAAATTAAACAGATTTTTATTTTCGAGAGAAAATGTAATGAAAATTTCTCAAACAGTTTAGGGTTTAATGAATCGACATTCATTCTTCAGGTACCACTGTATTGAGTAGGTTGATTAGAATTAGACGTCGATGGTCGTATTAAAGCCCTCTATTCAAAATCCGTCTAATATGGTTGCCAAACGTAGATGAGTAAAACTATGTATTATAGTTCAAAGTCATGGGACTGTGAAACTCACTGAGATCGACATTCTTATCAGCGATCACATTACGGTCGACGATAATATTACGGTAGCTGTTCAGTGACCATTAAACAATGGTTACAACAGTGGCGAAACTTTTTGCTCTCCTTGAACCCTCACAATGCCCTTATTGTACTCTATGTCCCATAGGGATAGTGGGATTTGAATACTGTAAGGGATTTCAATTACACCCTGTAGAATATGACACGAAAGTGGACTATTTCACTTGACTGTTTAGCACATTAGTTTATCAACATTTCAAATATTTGTTATCGTTAATGAATCTCCAAGAATAGAATGCAAATTTGTTTTTTCACTAATAACAAGCCGCAAATCTTTCGCTTAGTCATTGATGCACAACAATTTCAAATAAATAATATAACAAACAAATTATTCATAAATTACTTAGGTAAACAAGGGACAAAAACGTCTATCAATCAACAAATTTAACAGGACCCCGTTATCATTTTTGAATTCTATACCTAGTCATAATTTACTATTTATTATTCTATAGAAAAATGGTCCTTTATACGAACATAGTTCAAAAAAAAATAATGAATACAAAGTGATAACAATATAGCATAGATGAGAAAATAATAAATAAATTTCAATAAAAAGTTGAGTAATTATTCATATAAGGAAAAAAAAATCCTTTAGAAATTTGAAATAAATAATATCGCGTTTTTACGTCAAGTACTTACACTAACAATGAGTAAGCATTTTTTTTCGGTTAAAAATTGATGGAAAATTAAATTTGCATATATGGAGCATTTATCAACAGAAATTATGATAGAAATCTCAAATAATTAATATAAAAAGTTCAACACAAGTGGAAACGTGAAATATTAATTTGTTAAACTTGCCAAGTCAACAGTCTATAAATGGAAACTACAAAATCGTTTGCCTGTCAGCAATGTGTATTGTCATAACATAACATAGAACATAGCCTAAGTGCCAAAACTGGTACGTCGCATTAATAATGCATATACTATGTACCGAGTGGGGTGAATATAATACGAGAAAAAAATTCCAAACTAACCTGTTCAGTATTCTAGTGGTATACTGAGATTTAGATGGTGGCAGTAGTAGTATGTCATCATAACTGAATGAACTACAGTCTACATGTACAGTTAATTTGTCATCATCTGTCATGATGTGCATACAACACAGTTGTACCTATATACTTTATGTGTATGTATATGTCCATGTAATCGTATAGGTCTATAGGGTGAACTGGGCGACATTGTTAGCGTCGTAGTGGTGGTTTTGAATTGGTAAATTAACTCTCCCCGGACCAGTTGCGTGTTGTATACAAAATATAATAATTCTATATACTATTTCGTCACTTACTTTCAAGTTTCGTTCAAGTTTTATTATCTTATCAAACTCGTTAAAATCTAATTTCAAACTTTAGAAACCAATGTTTGCAACGAACCAAATAGAAATTAAACTGTTGACAACAGGTTTTGCGTTAGTAGCATTTTAATAATTATTGTCGGTGATTACAATAATTTATTTAGATTTTTATTCGTTGAATAGCTTAAATAATATGTAATATTTTTGCCTCTAAACTCGCAAGTCAGTATTTGCATATGAGTTGCTAAAATTGGTGGATGCGCCGGGTTAGCGCGTAAAGGAACACCGTACGTGGAATAATCAATAGATTGACATAGAGACTTCTCAAATTATTATTGATACACATTGATAACGCAAAATAGTGCAAATTATATCAATAAATTCTTGGAAATTTGACTCGACTCGCGCAAACATCATAAAAGACCATTTACCAAAATATTGCACCACATAATCGATTATCTACGACCATGAGTGGTTTGTCAGGAAACATTAAAGTCACTAAACCAGAATGTTAATAAGTTTCCAAACTGTTATCAAAAATCAATCACATGCTACAACACATCAAATAAATGTTAGGTTTTCTTTTGAATTTAAACCGTTTTTTTTCTGGTAGCAGATTCTTCGACGTCTTTTTTCTCATTGGTAGTGACTTTGTTACGTTAGTAGTAGTAGTTTTTCAAAACTTTTGACGAGTGTGGAGTGAAATCAAATTCTTTTGTATTTCGAAGTTTCAGCGGGATCAACTTTTTACCAACAAATTTTCGATGTTGTCAACGTGACAAGAAAGAACTAGCCTCGGAAATTCAATAAATAATAATTAAAGTTATATCTGAGAGGTCAAAGGTCTTTCAATACATAAAATAATAATAATAATAATAATAATTACTCATATAGAGAAAAAGAAGTATAAAGGATATATACGTATATAGCAAAAAGTTAGTTACCAATTTGAATAAAGGGCTAATTTTAACTACAAAAAATTTTCAATTAGGTAATAAATTGGTTGAGGGTAAATTTGATTGTTTTTTTTGTCGATGCCATTTATAGTTTCAGTAATAAAATCTGAACGTAATTAAATGGCAATTACATTTAAATTAAGTACTTTAAATGAAATGAAGGTTGTAAAAAATTCAATAAAAAAGTATCTTCTTCAACGAGGAAGAATGTCATTTATTGATTTTATTATGCAACATCACAAATAATCTCTACCTATAGAAAGTAGTGTTCCTGGAAATAACAACGTACTTCTGTAATATATGATATATACGTATTACAGTCGTCGTTTTAATAAAAAACGGAAGAAACTTTCTTTTGTGTACTGAATACTGAATACTCTTTGATGTTTACGATCAGTAGGTACTCCACAGAGAGGCGAATAAATAGACCTAGATGTTCTGGTTTTAAACAAAAAACGTGTAATGGAAGTTTCATTATGTGCGGTAAGATGTCCACGTTCGTTTTGCATTTTAAAAATTCCGGTAAAGAATCATTATTTCTATTGTATGCTGACGTTAATACGAAATTTATATTTAATAGAATGCTTTAAAAACTATTACTGTTACTTAACTGCAGTGACATAAATGCATAAGCTTAATATTTTGACATAAATGCATAAGCTTAATATTTTGACATACAGTTTATTGATGATTCCTGCAACATTATAATGCTCTTCTCTCACTTAACTATTCTGCATTGTTGTTGTAACTGCCATTTGCTTGTCAGCTGGATGAAAAGCCGCATCCTATCTTCTACGGCAACAAAACTCAATTTAGTGCATAGTTTTGTTCAATATCAACTAAAATTAAATTTAATAATCGAACAATAGTTGACATATTCCTATCAATATCGTCCATCGTATTGATTAATTAATATTCAAACAACTATAGAGATATTGATCTCGACCCTTGCGTTGAACGGTTATGACCAAAAACCCACTTCAATTATTCTATTCACAATCTAACACCGAATTAATGGAATCCTCAATATTGCAAATACTTTCAGAAGTGCAAGAATACTTCATATGGCACAGTATCACTTAAATAGGCTATAAAATTCTCTACGTGAAATCAACAATGTATCAATTCCAGATTGCAACTTTCTTTCCCATTCTTTGTCACAATATTATCCTGTCTAGTCCAGAATTTTTTTTTGTTTGAACTTTAAGTCAATCAAATTCGTTTTTGGATAAATCGCCTTAAGACGCACCGGTTTTTTTTGTTCGTTCTTCCGTCAGTATCGTTTGTTATTTATTGCGTGACACTTGTCCAGATGAAACGAGTGAAAACATCAGTCAGACAACCGCGGAAGAAAAAGTGTTCCATTTTAAGGATTAATAGAAGACAGTCTGTAGTAAAGATTATCAAGATCGATGGTGTTTTCACATTGAACGAGATTATCAATGGTCTAATAGACAGGAAAGAGGAATTATTTTTAAAATACAGTTTTGGTTTAATTGTAACCGATTTTTCAAGAATTCATCAAAACGAGTCAATGAAAAAATTACAAAGGAAGTGTTTTGTAATAGGGTGGAGGATTCGTGCTTCCGCAATAAGAGATTATCGTAACGAAACACATGGAAACTCCAATGCAATATCAAGTAACTGGAACAACTTATATAAACCAATTCAACTCCAGTTTTGCTACTTTCTATGCTCTAATTTGTTTTTTTTTTACTATAATTTTCTCCTTTTCGCCTACCATAAAAAGTTTATAATAGACAAAAGTAATAATCAAAGTTTCCTTTCGTGCTTGAACAATAGAACAGGTTCAACGAAGATACTGTATTGTTTTGGAAACGGGTAATATAAAAATATATAAAAAAAGATCAATTGCTGCCTGTTATTTGTTCGTAGAGGTGAGCAAAAACTTTTAGTACACTATACCTATTGATAGTTGATTACACTATTAGCGGTTTCAAATTCTGTACGATAGCTGAGATTCAAAGCAACGAATTGAATTAGCAATCGTAAAAGGTGGATATTGTGCTTCTATAAATAGGTTTTTATAGTCCTTTTACAATAATGATGAGCATTATTTTGAAAGCTTTTTGCTGCTCTAGCAAATATTCGTCTACATTCACATTGCTCAAGTCTTAAGATTAGAATAAGCAATATTGAAGCACTCTTGACTAGTTTTTCAAAATTCAGCCCTTAAAACATCATATTTATCTTGAACTAATATTGTTAACGGAGATCCAATTGTCCAGGAATTATTACGTATTTGGAGATGCTGTAACGTGAACCCTTTTTTCAGATATTGAATGAATGATTGGAAATAATTAGGTAAAAATGAAAGATATTTTGATAATTGCTACTTTCCCTACATTAAATCTAGTCGTGTGATATAAAATAAGTTCGATATTATAAGATGTTGGCATCATATTTCCAACAATAATCCTCAATTAATTTTAACGAATCCATTAAGGATTTTGATGCCAGTTTATTTGTCATTATAATTCCAGTTAATTGGTGAGGAAATCTGAAAGTTTCGGTCGCGTGTGCTAATATATACGTAATATACGTACATACATACATATGTGTGGATAATTTGCTTTAATGTGTTTCGGTTAAAATAATTAATTTCAACGAAAAATAGATGAGGAAATGGAAATTGCGGAATTGCAATGCTAAGATTCTCCCTACATCTATCTATCTATCTCTCCCTCTTACTACTCGTAGCTAATCATCTTAATATACGAACATAAAGCTACAGCTAATCCAGATCTAAACCTGTGTGAGGGTGTGTTGGGAATGATGTAATCAAGATCCTAGCTGGAGTAAATTTCAACATGAATCTCGTTTTTTTTTTTTCAAAATACTTTTCCTTATTTTCTCTTGTTTCGTTTGTCTTTCATCTCTATATTTTCTCACGCAGTTTTGTGAATGAAAATATGAGATATATATAATAATAAAAAAAAACACACAGATACGTTCATGCATACTCCAAACAATACAACCCAAACAATTGTCAGAGATTCTCAGTTGTTTAGTTGTATATCCTCGAGGGAAATGACAAGATTTCGTGATTTTCACCAGCGGTTTGCTCTAAATTACTAAATATTTGCCTGCTTGTCCCTCAACGACAGTAGAGAAAAGTAGAGGGAAACACATATAGAGGGTAAACATACGGGGAGATTTTTTATTGCATCAATTTTTTCAACTCTATGTTGTTGTATTTGTGTTTGTTGTTTCATTTAATATAAGGTAATAATGAGTTTTGGTTAATCCTACTTGTAGCATGATGAGAATTTATAACTGGAAAAATAGGTAG
>JAZBHA010000222.1:21741-33529 GCA_037464855.1 Iselma pallidipennis | reverse complement strand
TATTGTTGTTATGATTCGGTTTTTTCGCCTCTCTTGTTGAATTATGCAAGTTTTAATTAAAACCCAACTCAATTTTTGGTATGATTAGATTATGAGAACGTCATCTCAGGTTGTGTTGGTGGCAAATATTTAACTTGGCCACAATGCTTGATTAACTTAACTAACTTGGTGGTGGAAAAAATTGAAAGAAGCTTATTACGGACATAGTTGTAGTGGCGGTGCTAATATTTCGATAGAATTTGCTAGCGTTATAAAATCTGTATAAAATGATTACAATTGCGTATGCGAGCAATGAATAGCGTTTTTCGTGTTCTAAACGAAATTGAAATGGTTTTATTTTTCGTACGATTTCAGGACGAGTGTAGGCAGATTTATTCAATTCAGTTTTCCATTTCGAATACAAAAAACATTTTACCCAAAATATAGACTTTAAAATAAAAAAAAAATAAGAAAAACGTAATATTATAGTATAATACATAATTAGAACCCTTCGCAACAAGCTTAAAATAAACGAGCCTACCTATAATTTTTTCATTTTTATGAAATTCCAATTAGAACTTGAACTTGATTATAGATTGAATATTGAAGATCACCTTTATCGCTGTGAAATTTAAAATTTACGTTTGTCATCCATGTCGTAATTGTAATTATTATTTTAATAACCCTTAGAGGGCAACTCAATCCCATTTTTATCTGTCAGTTTATTTTTGGTGCCTTTTTTCAACACTTGCTGGCCACAGAAAAATATCAAGCCCTCCTATGGTACCCTAGCGCCACCTGAACATATGATCACTTTTTTAGCCTCAGTCTGATCTCTAGATCCAACTAAAACAATAATACAGGGGTGGCCAAACTTTTAGTGGTTGAGCCTATTGAAAATATATCTGCTAGACACGATCTAAAATTGTGGAATATTCTTTGGACGTGTATGTATACCTAGAACGGCCCGCGTAAGCGACCGATGCAATTAGGCACTGCAACTTCCCTTGTCACTGCACTTGCTCTGAGGTAAATTTGAAAAGCTTCCATTCTTGTTGTTAGTGAAAAGTTCGACTGGATACCTATGAGAAATTATATAGGAACCAGTTTCACATAATGTGTAATTAAATTTGCATTGTAGTTTGATTAATTAATAGTTTCACAAACTCATGTCATCTATGTCTATATACTTGCAGCAAATTATACTATTAATTACAGTTTTTGTCC
The DNA here is from genome assembly GCA_037464855.1 of Iselma pallidipennis. Lineage (NCBI taxonomy): Eukaryota > Metazoa > Arthropoda > Insecta > Coleoptera > Meloidae > Iselma > Iselma pallidipennis. The sequence goes on along the minus strand of JAZBHA010000222.1, from coordinate 32,323 downwards.
ACATCTAAATACCAATTTCTAATCGTTAAATTTGCATATAAAGTCCTTAACTTGATAGATATTTGAACGTAATCTACAATAAATCACTGAGCTATCAAGATTTTTATATTAAATGGAAACTCTATCTTAATCTAAATAAATAAAAAACAACCACCACTACCACATCATTGCCTGTCTGACATGTTTTTTTTTTCGTATAATATTGAATTGAACTTAAATTTGAACTGACAGTGACGAACTCCCTGTATATTCCCAATGGATGTGATATTTATTCGGCGGCTTGGGAAATGCACTCGGGCATGATGATAGAATGGCTCAAAGATGGGTTTACCACATTTTTTTTTGTGTGTTGCCTGTTCCTAGAGAGTTTCTCGGTAAGCTCCTGTCGTTTTTTTCTGAGGGCCGGTTTTATACTCCTATATACGTGTGTGTGTGTGTGGTTGGTTGGTTTGTCTTCAACGAACAAGGCCAAATTCAACTGATCGTTTATCAGCTATCAAGTGACAAGTAAGATTTCCAGATTTAACGGATCTTCTGTAGGGGACTTGTGTCAAATAACTTTTAGTAAAATAGGCTTGGAATTATTTCGCTAGAAAGAACAGTTTGTTGGACGAATAGCTATTAAGGGGGACGTTAATACTTTGAAATATCTCGATTAATGACAGGAAAATGCAATTGTTATGTCTTGTGTTGTTTTTACATCGATAACAATCGACTTGCATGAATGTTTCAACTCTATATATCAAAATAATTTTCTCTAATGGTCTCTGTAATTATTTATGGCCTTCGTTAAAGTCTATCTAAGATCTATTACCTATACACGTGTATTTTATTAACAGACCAATTCACTTAAAATATTAATGAACAAACTTTAAGTATTACCCAAGTTATATCAAGCTAACAAACTGCTTATTTCTCATATCCTCCCCAAAAAAATGTTGTTTAACGCTTCTTTTAAATTACGATTATCCTCATAATACAGGATTCCTAAAGATTGAACTGATAAAGTAACTTCCTTAGGAAAATTAGCTGGTTTTTCAAAGGCTCATATCTAAATAATTTCCGAATCGAATCGAAAAGCACGAAATATAAAACTTTAACAGAATTCTCAGTTTGTGTTTTGTTTTCTACTAGTGAGTGATAGTTAGAGGTATAAGCTTCTCTACAAGAACTATTTGATGTAGGTAGTCTTGCAAATATGCAGCATATGAGACTTGCTGATGAATAAGGATTAGCGGAAGTCCTAGTAATATAATTACGGAAAACCGTGATCTACTAAACACAGGAGAGGCAAAAGTTTGTGTGCTATAAAAATTGTTACTTTGTTGTAATGATATCTTTTAAGGGGTGTCCTATATTTTAATTAAAATCTATTACTTCGACGTACTTGCCTAACATGCGTTTGAAATTTCTCAAATGATTTGATTTGTTTTGTCCTAAAATATATGAAAATTATGAAGTTAATTTAATATCAAACAGCCCGATGTTTTATTAAATTAACTTCATTTTGAGTCAGACATTATTCGGAATTTTTGTATTAATTAATTCTTAATTGGTGAAAGCATCAGAAAACAAATTTTTCATCTTCTCGCAAAAATATACAAATAAATGAATAAAGCTGCTTTCGCCCGGACAACTCTAAACGCTCCTTTCGCTCCCGTGCACTCCAATGTGTTCGAGGACTGTTTTGGGGGCGAAGATAGTTATTATCGGTCCAAGCTAAGAAGATTGAGAGCGGGAGTGCGCAATGGACTTGGAACGAAAGTAGGGGTTGGCGCCGTTCAAAATTGAAAGCACCAGTAGCGTGCGGATCTATATAGATATATATGATTTTTAATCATGACTTCTATTTTTCACGCCGCTACTGTAGACAAAAACACGAATCCCTCCGGAAACGTAGCGGAAATATCCGACCGTATTTAAAATCTGCGCCGAATAGTTCTTCTTACATTGAACCACTTGTAACTCTGTTGCGTTCGACCAGTACTAAAAAGTGTGAATAGTGTTAACTCCATACGAACAACCTTGCGAGATGGTGCATACGGTGCGGGCATGCGCATTGGTATACTGTCATATGAGGGAAGACGTGCCACTTTCGAAGTTATGTCCGACCGGTTTGTCATGATTGGTCGGTTTGTCATTCAGAACACCACCATCAGCACCAACACGTTCGCCAGTTTCCATTTGATCCTATTCACTCCTACGTCATGTGACCTAAAGGCCCTAAAACACCGTACCAGCACCGGAACAATCGTCCCGAACGCAGCTACTAAATAGACCAATTGCACAATTTTCTGTTCTTTTCCCAACAGGATTTAGCGTCATTATTAACGTTAACGTATCTAATGTCAAATTACTAAAATTCTAATAAATTACCACTTTTGATTTTCAAATATAGTGCTTTTTAGTACAAAATATCAGATTTTTGATAACCTCTCGTCAAAAATAATCCACCGTACCTAAATCCGGATTTCTTCAGATTTTATTATTAACCAAATATATAAGCCCAAAATTTATATAAATCTGATATAACTAATCCTCCTTTTTTTTTTTGATTTACAGTAATCTCCGGTTTTTCATTTAGTCCCCTAATCATATTCGATAAAATTTGCCTCACCGGTATCTTTGTACGTTACATAATATATTTTCATTTCATTAGTAGTTCAACAAACAAAGTGAGAAGGGACAGAACATCGCTTCAATGATTGTTAATCCATTAATGTCAGAAGGACGTTACCTTATCATTTAGTTTGTCATTCATTATTAATGTTGTTATTGTTATTAAACCACCTGCTGTTGGTGATGAACGCATTATTCTATAGACTAAGTAGAACATTCCTGCGGGTTTTGATTATAATGGAAGATTTTCTGCTCGAATCTTTCACAGTATTCTAATTATTATTAAACAACCAACTGTTAACTTATTATGTCTGGGTTTACTTTATAAAATATTATTTATTTATGTTCGAAATAACATCAATAATAATATTAATAATAATAATAATAACAATAGAAGTAATATAAATGGAATCCTTGGCAAAACATTCATAAGATAACTCAATATCAAGCTTTGTTATTTAATTAAACAGTAAAGTCTGAATGGTTCGTAGCAAGTTGCAGCTTTACTAACAATAAGCGTAGGAAAAGAGAAAGTTGTACAAACAATATTTAGGGTATAAAGAAAATGAGAATTGAATTGTGTAATTTTTATTTAAAATAGAAGGATTCGTTTTTGTTTCCTTTTTAACTGACACTGTAGAACAGTTTGAATTGGTCGTACACGAAAAAAATTGACTATGTTTAAAAAAAATAATAATAAAGATAAACAGGAAGATTATAGAAAACACGCCTTGATTCTTAATTAAATATTCCGTTTTCTGGCCAGTTTTATATACAAAAAATGCAAAATTTACCTGGTACTTAAACTTTTTTTTACATTGAATTAATAATCGCTATAAATATGATAATCCCTTAATGTTTGTTTTTTTTTTGTATAATATTCAATTTTTTCTCTGACATGACTGAAATAGACGTGAACTTGATGGACGTTTCTCAAATATTGGAAAAAGGGTCAGGTCTCGGAACGGTTGAAGCTTTTTTTGTAAAGCATACTAGGAAGAAATTACCCTCCTTTTAAAATTTCTCTAACAATAAGTATTATCGCGTAAATTTTATTGCCACGTCAACTCACTAAACTTGAATGTTCTTATAAGTTTTCTAAGAATTTAAAGGCCCTTTTACTAATAATCAACGGTACATCTTACCACAACGATTACTTTCGATACATATATGTTTAATATAAAACGTTTAATATAAAACGTACATCAAAAAAGTTAAAAAATTATTGATTGGGAAGGAAACCCACGAGGAAAAAGCACACAAAACCAATTACTGTGTTATCAAATAATTCAGGTGCCACGTGCTGCATATTATAAGTAAACAATGATCTAGTTGTGAATTTTACTGTGAACAGAACCTATTAATCTCGTATTAAGTAGCAAAATTGTAATTTCACGCGTCTGTATTTGGCTATTAGATGCTATTTTACAATAAATCAAAATCAAATTTCATACGACTTGATTATTATTCACATGTCTGTACTGTAATCCCATTTACTATTCTGATCGATTCATTCACATGCCATCCATATTGTCTTAATAATACAACTCATAATTCATGAATTCAATGGAAATTCCTCTATTCTAATTTGTAACGTTCAAACATTATTTAATAATTTAATAATTAAGACACTTGAAAAGTGTTATGTCATAAACCGATATATATCCTGAAAAAGTCGCGACCTGACCGGGACTTGAACTCGGGGCCTGCTGCCCCCGGTCAGGTCGCGACTTTTTCAGGATATATATCGGTTTATGACATAACACTTTTCAAGTGTCTTAATTATTAAATTATACACTCCGATGGATTTCTTAATCAAATTATTTAATAATGTTTGAATTAAATTTGCAGAAGTTTCGAGAATTTAGTTGCAATTCTTGATTTTAAACTTTAATTACTAACAATAAATATTACAAATCAGAACAACATAATATTATATTCATTCGTATATTTTTTGGGATGAAAATAGTAAGACAGATTTTTAATTAGACTTCTACTCTACTGATTTGCTGCTTCCTTGAAAATTATAGCTATAGATGAATAAATAATTTCATCCAACCGCACCCCGAGTTTCATTCTTGAAATTTAATTCAACAGTCTGTCAGCTTGGATTAAATTTACACTTTCTTTTCGTTATTTATTGCCTTCGTTTAGTACACATTTTTTTAATTTGCGGCATTTTTTGTGCAGATATTCGCTTGATATATGATATGTTTCAGAAAAGTCGAAATTGTTTTAAAGGGTCGACAGGTATTTAGAATTGCTTCTTGATGCTACGCAAAAAAAATTGATTTTCTGTCTGTCGGAATGATTATACGGTTGAGTAAACGACGATTAAGCGCTAAATCATCATTAAAACCTGTCGTTTGTCTCGGTCTTAAGTATTAAAATTATATCGTTTTGGTACTTTCACTTTTAAAACTATTCCAATTTGAAGCCACCTTTGTAGTGTATTTCCCTATTCCCCCTTTGAACCACCAACTTCCAGCATAAACACACATTTCCCCAGACACTTTCAGCTATTATTAATATGGAGAAATCTCGGTAGCCACACTAGAACCACAATGCCGGTTAAAGACCAAAATACACACTTTTACGAGTACTGTACTGGTACCTACTATGAATAGGTCTATTATCCTAGTAGGAAACGCCACCAGGATTATTTAGAGAGAACGTGCTGAAACGTTTATATGTTTCTGCTGGAATTGAGAGAGGTTCGTCGTTGATGAGTGCACTGCTTTTTGTGTCTCCTTGTCAAAACAGGTCACTGCTAATGACATCGTCTAGCTTTATAGAGGAGATTCATAATTTCTGAACTTCTTAAAGATAATAATTGTGTTTCTTGTTTAGAAATAATCTGCTCGTAAATAGGAATCTTTTCTTTTCACAGTTTTTAGGATTATTTTGTAGTTATTACCAGTGATTACTTATCTTGTATTTTTATTTTGCTACTACAGCGGAAGTTAACAATTTCGCCATAAATCCCTTAAATTCTAACTGATTTATTGTTTCTCAGCGGTTATAGTTTTCTTTTCTTAAGTCTGGCGAACCAAAACTCTGTGTAATCTAATTGTAAGGAAAGATATTAGTATGTTTGAAATATATAAACTTTGAATTTGAATATTAATGTAACAAAGCTGGATTATATAGGATTATTATGGTAAATTGCTAGACTTTTAGATTTAATATTGCTATAGTAGCGGTATACCTATAATTAAAGTGTCATACGATATTACACAAATTTCAATGTAATATCTCTATCATTATCGTTATGTTTCAACTAAGTTTTGTTTATTAAACGTCCTATAACGTAGGTACCAGAAAATAATCTTCATGAAATGTTTATTAACAACTATATGCCTGCAAACTCTAAGTTAACTTCAAAGTAAAGTGAGGATCTTGATGTGAAAATACTTGGAAGTCTCTTGAAAAATGTATATTTATTATGGAAGAAAGAAATCTCTCGCTCTGAATATTACTTAAATTAGTTAATAATCTGTTACTTCAAGCAATGGTAATTTAAAGCTATATACAAAACGGCATATTGCGACTTTTTTTCCTGAAGCACATACTTTGAACGCTTTAAACTTTCTTGAAGATGATAAATTGAAGTGTACGATTATAATTTACTAGGAACTAAAGTTTTAATAAAGAAGTCACTTGAATATTTGAAGTTCGTCCACGAAATTTATAAATTATTGTTATCTCAACATATTAGACTTGGAAACTGTCAGGTTTACTTATTTTCTTGAACATTTCTTGTAGATATATGTGTTTAAAAAAAAAAAAAAACAAAAACTGGAAGACATCAACTATTTTAATATAAAGTCGTTGTTGCGAGCATCAAGTTAATTACTAATAACTAATTCTTTGAAAAGTCGTTAACTAAAACTGGAACTAAATTTGTTACGTAACTTCGTTAAATATTTTAATCATATTTGGAAAAGAATTTTTAATTAAGATACAAATCTAGACAGCTAAATTTATTAATAAATTACAGTTACGCGGTTACATTAAGAAAAAAAAATTGAATATACAGGAAATATAATAAAGTATTTACGGTATTGGAAAATGGTTGGCTTGCCGAATATGATACAAAACAGAATTTTAAATGAATAATATTCAAAATCAAAGTGAAAGCAATATAGACGTCCTCTTGCGATATTACTGTTGATAATAATTGGTACAACTTTCGAAAAAAAAATTACATAAAAAAAAATTATAAGCTTTCCATCATAAAATACAAATTGAAATAAAATAAGGATAATTTTGTAGATTTATTTTTCAGTAATTTCTTTGATCAAATAGAATTTATCAACTGAATACGTATAAAAATTATGTAAAATCAGGGAGAGTATGTAAAACAGCTTGAATTTGTAATATCTTAAGGAATTTGTCCATTATCTTAGCCTGAGGGTACTAACCATGAAAAAGGTTCAAGAAAATTTCCATGGAATTCGTTCTTCTGAATATCGCATGAAAAATTTGAAAATACGTTTCAGACTTTTCTACATTTCTTTAATATTATAATAGTATGTAGGAAAATTCATTGAAATTTATTGCTGTGTATTTTCGCTCCAGTGTTCCACAAAGTCCACAGATAAAGCTCAATCAATATAACGTTTAATTGGTCGTTTTCTATCTTGCAAAACAGACTTCCTATTTCCTGTTAATTTCTTTCTCTAAACAACCACAATAATAATAGTAATAATAATAAGAGAAAATCTCTCCACAAGAATCTCCACTCACAATCAGTTATTATCGATTGGTATTATTTTCAAGATACATAGCCAAGGTCGCATTGGATGGATTTATGATTACATAAATTTATCGAAGGTTAAGAATAGGGCATAGATATATCGTATATATGTGTATATATGTCGCACATCTGGTTAGTTTCGTCCTTGTCGACGACATTTAGTTTGTCCTTACGCCTTACCATTATTGGGTTCGGTTTATAGAGTTTCGCAGCCAAGTGGATGCACACAAGTGACAGGCTTACTATCTCAAGAGACCAAACGTTAGTTAACAACCTTTCGCCCACACGTTCACATTATATGTATAGATTTTTTTTCCATCATTTTTCATTCATTCATCTTAATTGAAGTTGATCAGTTTGTTCGCTATAATATGTTTTCTATTTGTTACAAGCTTTTTGGATTTTTTCCACAAAAAAGTATGGTTTTTATTAATTTCAGCGGCTAACGTTCTATATTCAATATGTTTCTAATATTACTATTGACGTATCCATTTTTTGTTGTTTCTGAATGTAGCAAAAATGTAATCAATAATGATTTTCAGCTATAACACCAAATACACTAGTTTTCTTCGTCAAATTTTTTCTTGATAAATTCTTAAAAACCTTTTTTCTGAATGGTTAGCTCAAAACCCTTATATTAGATTGACTAAAATATTAAAACGCTTCTTGCCAATAGGGGTAGGTAATTCTCTATAATCCATTATCGTTTGTAAAAATTTTGTCTACAACATAGTACGGGCATTTAACAGCATTCTATGTCGTACATCTAGTAATAGTTGATGTTAGTTCCATTGAATTTACTAAGTTAGAGTTGTAATTGCGACTATATCTCTATACCCACTAGACTTACAAGTTTCTATAACTTTCTTCAATATTTCTGTCAATTTGCTATATGATTATCTCTAAGAATTATTGAAAATTTTTGTATTTTCAACCAAATAAAGGTTGGATTCTACCATTTGTCCTTACTGTTGACATGAAAAATGTTTGTCGGGAAGTGCCACTGTTAACATTGACATAGGTTCTATCTTTCTACATTTAGTAACTCGAGTAACTGTCACTGGCATGTTGACTAGCAGTTTCAAGAGACCAATTCGTCCAAAATGTTAAAATTCTAATAGAATTATATTGTTGAATGAAAATAGGATTTTGTAATTTTGAATTGGGTCCAAGGGAATATATTGAATAATTGAACATTTCAGTGAAATTATTTAATTTGGGATCTGCAACTGTAGCAATACAGTTTAGTTTTCTGTTGTTGGTGTTGTTGTTGTTGTTGTTGTTGTCGTTGTTACGCAATTCTGGATCGATAACTCTTTTATTCATTGTTTACATTGAAGGCACCGAAGATCGTTAAGCTAAAGCTAGATTTTCGCCATCTAATTGACCAATTTGCATTAAAATAGAATGGATTTATTAACGAACATCGATAGACAACGAAAACCAGCTTGATTGAAACTTTGACCTTTTTCATGCATTATTTATTTTAATTGAATTTGATAGGGTGATCGAAAAAAAAATAGTAGTGACTCAGATGTGGAATGACGAGAACAATGACACCGACGGCAACAGGTAGGTGAAATCGATCTATTATCAAAGAGAAGAACGTAGTTTAGACTCTATTAATATTTCAACACTATTTAAGCAAAATTGTCCAACTTTTTGATCGATTACGGTTTACTTTCCGAAATCGAAGCGCAGGTGTTCAATATTTTAAAATAGTTTTCAATGATAAATTCCTTCATCTCAAGCATCAACGTACAATATTTGTCTATTTCGGAAACTCAATGATATCTATATTTTATTAATCAGATCACATCAATCATTCAAATAATTTATCTTTGTTTGCTTCCTTGTGCTGTTGTGACTATGCAGATACTTAATTTTCCTAAGAGACGCAGCTCAATGATTTGATATTTCGAGTTTGCATCACACTGATCCATAAAAATCTTAAAGTTTATAATATATTAGTAGCATGAGAATATAAACGACTCTCCCGGCGCATCCACCATTTTCACACCGGCACACAGTTATGTTGGGTTTGTTTCAAAACCAACTCCACACGTTCTGTATTTACTGTCAATATCGCCGTATTGACAATATTTTTGAACGTGTGAGGGTAATATCATACAAAACGACTAAAAATTTGAGATATAAAAGATAAAAATTGAAAATTCTAAGGTGACAAATTTGTGCAAAAGTTTGCAGATAAGTTTCAATGTTTTTAACAATAAATTGTTTTCTAAACTCACATGTGGTTGCTTTCTCGTAAGCCAATGTTTTGTTGCTCTTTTTGATTCCTTTTCCCTTGTACGGTCACAACAGAGAAATGACGAAGATTGATTGTTTTTGACTTTGTTGTCGTTCTAGCTTTTCTTTCTTTGCTGGCATTACTTTTTTTGTGAAATTCTATTGCTGCTAATTTGCTATAACTATTTGTCTTTGATAGAAAAAAGGGTTTTTTCTTGTTACAATGGTAATTTAACAGAAATTTAAAAAATCTAAATACGTGTTCGCTTTTTTCTAATAATCAACTGCGCCTTTTACCTTCATAACATTCACAATTTCTCAAGTACCTATATAATTTGCTCGACTGTCGTTTGCATTTACAACCTACTTTTCTATGTTAATAAAGATTTTAATTTTACGATTATTGTTAGTTACTATAATAATCAAGAATTGTAGAGTTTTTATTAAAACAGAGTGTTTAAAGTGTTTTTTAAGGCGCAATTTACATTTTACATGAGTCAGGAAACCTGTATCTTTTCGTATTTGACATTGTTTGCATGGAATATTAGAATTCTATTATATTTTGCATATTCTTTGTGCTTTTGATGTTTAAGAAACATATTTACATATAATTTTATCAAGCTTCAAGGTAAATTGTACACGTGAATCAGTAGTTTGGAATGAATTTTTTCGAACTATTATTTTAAAATTTCATGTTTTGGTCGAACAATTTTTTCGATTTAAAATTGTTCGCTGTATATTTTTCATGTTCAATGATCTAAAGACAAAGTTTTGACACTATTTTCTATTCTATTTCAACCATTGACATTTTATTTACATTTCATGTTCGCATCCAGTACTCCATCAAACTGTCAAAAATCGGAAATGATATGATAATGTTCACAGTGAAGCAAGTATACGTATATACGAATATATGCAATATTTTTAAATAGTTCTAATAGAAATAAATTCAAC
>JAZBHA010000221.1:9642-100812 GCA_037464855.1 Iselma pallidipennis | reverse complement strand
TGCTATTATTATTAAATAAATAAATTCGCTTTTGTTCGTGTTTGATTATCATATTATGTATTTATAGATTCTTAGTCTTTTTATTCATAGGACCACCTAGCAATTGCTTCTTCGTCTAGCAATTGCTTTTTAAGCAATTGCTTTTGCTAAAGTGATTTCTGTTCAAGCAATTGCTTACTTTTTATTCATCAGGCCCAATGTTAGAAATAACACGGGTACCCAAAGCAGTGGGAAACGTCAGTAAGACGAGCTTATGGTAAATGTCCGCAAAGTAGTATCCGATCGACCATTTTTGCAGAATATCTAGATTTTTGATACCTTGAAGCAGTTTCATAATAAACATAGAAAGAAAAAGGAAGATAATCAAAACCATAATAAGCGATATAAGTCGATACAAGCGATATAAGTGATATAAGTCGCATATAGTGAATTTAGTTAATTGCATTCCTTTCTTGCTCCTTGTTGAATTCACCTCTTGATTTTTCAATTATTTCTGAATGTCGATTGCTATAGGGTCCTACAAGGTATATTTGCCTTTCTGTAATATTTTTAATTAAAAAATGTTCTCTTTTAAGACAAGATTCAGAACAATTTAAATTAAAATTGATGATTAACTCTTTTGTCCGACCATTTTTTCCTACCTCTTTTGTATATTCTTTCTGTTAAGAGGTAATGTTGATCAATTGTCTGTAAAAGGTGGAAATGTTACAACAGATTTACAACCGACCCTATTGTGTTTCGAATTCAATCCGTTTTTTTCTTAAATTCTCCTCGCCTCTTCTCTACCAATTCTTTTAAGAAAAATTTGCAAAGTAATTTATTTTCTTATTGAACAAACAATGAACCTATTGCAAATATATTTAAGGAAACGATTTTATAGAATGCATTAACAAAAATGCAATAAATAACCTTCTTATTCATATATTAAGATCAGTTTTCATTCGCAAGCAAGATTCCACTCTTTATTTCCTTTCTAGTTAATAATTTTCCAACCAAATCTTGTACCTGCTCCGTTTGACTTTATTTATTTATTATTACATTATTTATCTTGGAAATTCCATTTACTAAATGAAACTTGAATTGAAATACAGACAAACACTTTACATACAACATACATACAAAAAAAAAGTGTAGACTCTCTTGTATTCGTTATCTTTCATTTTCAGAAATTCTTCTACATTTTACGGAATGTAAACAAAATTTTTAATTAAATAAATGCGTATTTACTAATGAAATGCAGTTATTCTTCAGTCTGTTCTTGTCGTGGCTTGTTTTTGTCTGATGATCACGATGATGATGATGATGATGATATAAAAGAAACGATAACGTAGAGCTTACCATTGAAATTCATTTAAGAAATAATTTAATCTTGGTAAAAATTCAACTTGAATTTCATTTTAATCACAAAGGAGTGGAAAGAAAGACAATGATCAGGTCGTTGATAAATGGGAGGTCTGAATATTTACTTGATGGATGTATAAAAAGAAAGAGAAAATTTGTGAGGACACAATTTGATGAGAAGAAAGCAAATTTGTTGATGGGTATAAGTTAAGTTCTTGAAAGTCATAATAACAATTTAACTAACGATTCGTCTGGGGGTTTACTAACAATAAGAATATCGAGATTTTAATATGTGAACTGTGGTTTCTGGTGTGTAGCTTACTACTCAAAACTCTAACAAAAAGGACAATCAAAATTAGAGTAGTAACATGGATTTTATTATTCTCAATCGGTTGCCGGCATTTATTTATAATTAAACCAATTAGATTGATATTTGCAACATTTTACCTATCAAATTATTTCGTGTGTTTTATTAAATTTATTAAGCCACGTGCTTCTATTTTCAGCATCATTGACGTCAGAATTTCTGTATAATGAATTGATGGCAAACAGATATACTGAAAATATGTCATGTTACGCACTTTATACGGAACTATCAAGGTTTTTCAGTTATTGAAGGAGTTATGTGTACTGTATTAGCATCCGTTCGAGGACAAGCTTTTTTTTAACTCTTTTCATGTTATTTTGAAAATTGCCAATAATGTAGCTGAAATAAAAAAGTACAAAAGGCGAAAAGGCAATCTAACTTGCAAAAGCAATTAAAACCTAAAATAGTGTAGAATATTCGTATTACTGAATGCAAACGAAATACGTTCTTCGTTTCCAATTTGCATTGTAATATCAAATCCACTGCTACCATTAAAATGTAAACAACAATGAAGCTAATAACTATTAAAAATATAATGAAGAAAAAAAAGGTGTCCTTCTATTAATATGTCATTTCGTTATATTTTATACGTTATTTTTTCCAAAGAGCACTTTTGATCTTAACGAACAAAATAAGGTATGATATAATAAAAACTATTAAGAAAAATTAGAAAGGACTTTATCTGGAAAGCAGCCGCCAGGTCTTGGTGATGTTATCAGTTTGATGACTAAAACGAAAAGGAGAAAATAGAAAGATAGAGATAGAAAACTGAAAACAAGGAGAGATTTTCCTAAGGCAAGCCGACCAGGATATAAGTAACATCATCTAGAAAGGAACCTGGCAGCGATCTAGAAGTTGTGCTCATTATCCGGGTCATTCGGGAAGCTTGCAGTCGTTAACTGGCCCTCGTTAGAAGATCGTCCCTCGATAAGAAAATATACTTAAAAGGATACATTTTTTATTAACTCCTTTTCTATGCAAACTGTTATCTTGTATTTGTAATGTTCTTTTGTGAATCGGTGTAAAGCTACTTAATTTTAGAAGTTGAAAAGCGATTTTGTTAATCTAATATAATTAAATATTTCATTCAATGTTAAGCAAATTAAACCGGAAATTGGTAACAAACAAGCATCAATATCTTGTTAAACGTTTAGCTCTCGTGTAAAAACTGAGATTCTTTAAATCACGTTTTAATTAAATAACAATTATACCCGATTTATCTACAGCAATGAAACCTTATGAAAGATAAAATTAATTAAAACCTTTTATATCAAATAAGGCTGGATAGTCAATTTAGCTTCGTCCGAAATAAAATTTATACAAATAGCACATGAGAAGATGAAGCGTTTTCTTTTACTGCTGTGATTAAGTTAATTTTACAACCACTTAGAATAAGTCACAAACCAACAATCCGTTCTTAATCCAAGGAAGTCGCCGGAAACGTTCGCTCTTCCCCCGGTTTCTTCTCCGTTTCCGGCTTTTCTGCGGCAATGCAAAGGGCACGAGCACGGGGTAGGGATGTTCGTTAAACTGACACCCCAGAGCTTTCTTCCATCAATAAGATTTATTCATACTTTAATTTCTTGTAGTTTAATAATGAAGTATTTTCAATTTAACGCACATGACAAATCAGTTAACTGTCGCCCCATGAAATTTGTGGATATCGTTATTGTTCCCTTCTTCTTTGTGACTGAGCATTCTGCGACACTAATCCGACACATACAAACATGAAACTTCTAAATTATGCACTTTGGGAATCATAACGAACTCGTCTGAAATAATTGCCATTTTGCCAGGAGTGCTGAAAACAACGCGGATTCTCGCTCATATTTTCTGTAAATGATCTAGTTGAAAATTTAGTTGAAACTTTTTTTTTGTTGGTTAATATTGTAATCGTGTATAATATTTACTTGAAATACAATTTCAATAATTGTATATTGAAGAACACAAAAACATTTCCATTGAAACTTTACAAAAGACCGGGTAGTCTAAACTGTCACAAATTAAAAAACAAAATCTATCTCATGAATTCATAAATTCCATCCGTATTCATTGTTTGCTGTAGAAATGTTCTGTGTGTATGGTGGGGACAAAAAAAAAAGAAAAGAGGAATGATTTCATTTATATCTCATTGTCCTAACAGTCTACTAAAAATATAATGGACAACTCTGTGAAACGTACCCCACTTTATCATTACTACTATTGTGTTCAGATGGTGCTGAAAATATAAATCGGTTTGTAGATTGTCATTCTTCATCCAAAAAACCGTCTGATGGGGATTTTTATTTGAGATTCAGTTTATTTATTTGTTTTTATTTTTATTTTTATATTTTTATTACCCCACATAGCACCTTTTATTCGATTCACGCTAACAATCAAAACAATCCGTATCTGGCCTCATCCTCCCCACAACAATTCCCCAAACGTTATCCTGCTTGAATTATGCATTTCCATTCGATATCTATTCAACGTTCATTTCGTTTTTTTCGCACCCATACAAATACTTTCAAAATTACAAATTACAATATTACACTTTTGTAATTTTATTTTGACCAAATTAAATAGAAATAACAGACTAACTGAAGCTATTCAGGAAAATCCTTGAAATGATAATAACAGAACTGACTAATGAGCATTCGTTTAATTGAAATAAAAGTGTACGGTTTCCAGTACAGCAATAAGGCTTTAGCAGATTCCTCCTCTCACTGTTGTTCTTAGGGGGATGACTGGTTGGTTGGTTGACTGCTCGGTTGCTTAGTTGGTTGGTTGGCTGGATGGTAAAAGATAGCTATTCTTACTACTACTACTATGAAGCTAACGCCAACAAACTAAGTGACGTCGTAAAGGGCAAATTGCTCAAGATATCTGTAAAGTAGCTGCCTCGCACGCGGAGATATTGCTGTCATTCGTTGCCTCTTCTTACAACACGCCTACACAAGCTCACTCTGGCCACAAAACTAAATTACACAAGCTAAGACGGATTCCCAGGCAATTCGCTACATGACCGTCATGAATTTATTAATGGAATAAAAATAGACGGCCTTACACGTGCAACAAATATGTGAACATCCGTCGAAAATCTAATTATCCTATATAATACACCTAATATATGAACATTTGTTTAATGAAATTTTGGTTGTATGGCATTTGAAAATGACCTTAATATATGATAAAACAATGTTTTGAAGGAAATTTCCCAAACAATCCTTTTTATTTTCTTTCCTTATCTCTTCGTTTTCCAATCATCCCTTTTATATAGGTAGAAGCAATTTCTGTTGATTACTAACTGATCTCTTTTATTTCGGTTGATTTTTTATGATATTTTTTGCGGAGCTGTCTTAAATCCTCATTTATTTATCATTTTTTTCACATAAATTTTACGTTTGGTGGTTGTTTTTATGTTTTCGTTTATATTTAACATTCACGTCTTTATAGTCCTTTCCTTAGATCCTTTCTGTATTTTTTTATTTTCGTATAATTTCCACTCTCTGTTGAATTTTTATTGACTAATTACAAAATGTTTCTTTTGTAATTATATTCGTAATTTTTTACAATAATACAACCAATTAATCCTTATAGAAATTTTCAATTTTCCTTAAAAATAGGAGTAGGTAATTGATTTGGGCAACTTTTTCTGTAAGTACGCATTTTATCTTAAGTATTTCATCAGTTTTGTGAAATTGATTTTTATATGGGCAATTCTTTAGGCCAGTCACTTTAAGTAGATCGTAACTTATTAGTTAATTGAAACAAATGGAGTTTATAAATCTTCCTCTGGCGGAATCTCGTTTGAATCCATTAGCCATATTAAGAAAATGACAGAAGCTTGGTGGATATGTAAAATAACCAAGAAAGGACTCTAAAGACAAAGAGGAGGATTCGAGAATAATAATGCTACTATAATGCCTTTTAATTAGTACGGTTGATAGCAATTAAAGAAGCGCGCAGCGTTCGCGGCCTTGATTATATTGCAGAATGCATCCATCTTCATTATCAAATCACTGGCTTAATACAATAAGCATTAATTATTTAATAAGCTTTCTTCCCGCACAATTGTTTAATGTTTACGTTATTAAATTATTTTTCAACAACATTTAGAATTGCAGTTTGCTGTAATAATACTTATATGTACGTACATATGAGTGGTGAACTTTCGAGTTTCGGTTATTTCTTCCTGCAATTCTGGGGTTTCTCACTTTAAAACCGGAGAGTTTCAGTAAATTGGTAGTATTAATTCGGGATTGGCGATCGTTGAAGTTCTCAACGAGGAGAACAACTCTGAGTATCGCAACTCGGTACTTAAAACATCTTAATTGAATCAGTGTGTATTTCGCCAGGTTCAGAATAATAGTTGTTTTGAGGGTAGAGAGATAGAAAGGGAGAGAGGTTAAGTTAGAAGTGTTTGGAAGTTGAATACTAGCGTCACTAACTCACCCCTTTTCCATTCTAAAGACATGCCTACCTAACTATAAACATTTACACTCTCAACTCAATTATCAATTCCAATTGTTATTCCAATGAAAATATATCTATATTTCTGTGAATATCACCTGCTCTCTGTGTCTTTATTCAAATAAAGTTATACGTGTGTTTTGAACTGTCATTAGAAATTTGTCATCGAATTTCAAACTTTATAAAATTGGAAATTGGGAATTAGTGGAGGGAGAGAGAAGCTGGTGGTGGCGTATATTTTGGTTTAATTCTTTTCATTTTATTACCCCGACTCGGGACAAACAACAACAACACCAACAACAAAAAGAAATCGAATTAAAAAGTTCGAAATGAAATTTTGACTTGTTGAAAAGCGACCCTTCACAACCAAGATTTGACATGTTTATCAATATAATAGGATCGTAGCCAAAGTGAAGATATCATCGGTCTATGATTTCCAACGTTAGAAAAGTTCAACCAGATATTAAAATGTCGATTAGAACCCGCTTGGATATCTTAATTTGCATCAGATTAAATGTAGTTTTGTCGTTAAAAACTACTCCAGGATGTCGTTTTTTAACTGTAATTCCTTCTGGTTGTTGCGCTCCGCTAAAAACTTACCTAAATGTTTTGTATATCAATTCCAATAGCTCATACTTCTCTAGAAATGTTGCTGCATAAACTTTGTATAAAGCTAGCAGTTTTGAGAGTTCTATTATTGAAGCAAACATCAAAAAGCTTTAAGAAGAATGCCTATTTCAATCCTATCCCATACGGTCAATTTTATTGTTCCATGTTAATAAAGCAATAAATTCCATTTGAATAGTGTTTACGAAACTCATTTGATCGTAATATTGGTTTCTATTAATCTTCTCTTAGGTCGTATTGACTATAGGAATCATTTGAACAGTAATATTGACCATTCACTAAACGAACCAAAACACAACTATACTGTGTAAGGTAAACCAATCCAACTCACACAGTCCAGATTTACCAGTTTTCAATGTATATATACGTATAGTATATACTAACTATTTTACTAAAGGAGAAGATTAGGAGTGCAAGTATCTCTTTGGTCGTCCTTTAGTTCATCGGATCCAAGTCCAACATATATATATACACACACACAAACACACATACAACTAATGAACTAAAACTCGAACAAAGCCACAAACTAAACACAATACAGATCTGCTTATCCCTCAAGAAACATCCATTATCCTGGAATCAATGGACCACTAGATTAGTACGAGGTGGCGTCTTGGAACTCAATGGAGCAATTACGGGACCGATTACGGGCGCTACATTCCATACCGCTGTCAAGCAAATTACTTACTACAACTGTCCTGAGAGCGTCTCGTTAAGATCGTATTGTTTTAGGAAGTGATGGTCGAAGGCTGGACCGACAATAATATTCTGACATTAACTGTAGCAATGTTAATGATGATGATCTTGATGACAAGGTCAAATATTGTAAGCATAAAATATTCAATTATGAGAGTGCATATGATAATCACTGATGATTAAATCATATCTGGACCAACAAGCAAGCTATCATCGATGACAAAACCATCACAAATTGGGAATCTTATCAGTAGATGCCATATAACCAGCAGAGCTAGTAGGTCCTGCACTAGCAAACAATAGCGATAAAACCATTTCTTATAGTAAAAAATTTGACTCTCATCTATGTATGTCGATTAATTTAAAAATTTACATTCCTTCTATAATGCATAAGGCCCATTTAGGTCGTTTTTCTGATGTACATACATAATATTAACAAAGGTAAACAATGTCTCGCTAGTTCCATTGAACACATTTTGTAAATTCCACCCCGTCTGCATACATCTTCATATTATTGAATTTATGTAAATTTAAAATTTGTCTGTTGATTTCATTGTACTTAATGTTTACTTGTTATCAAATTAAAAAGGAAACGAGTAAAAGAATCTCATTAATATGAAAACAAATCGAACTCAATTTCTTTCCTTTGAAAGCAATCATCAAAGGTGATCAAATTTTTGCTTTACAGGGTAGTCAGTGAAGTATGCAGTACTGATAAATTTCACCATTTACTTCCCAGTAATATCTTTAATTGCAGTACAAGTAATGTTCAATATCACAATGGATTATATTATAATTCTTCCATAGTTTCTTGTCTATTACTTTTATTACTTCAATACGAAATATTTACTTTTCCTTTTACTTCTGTGGCTTATTATTAGAATCGTAAAAACGATAACATTATATTTAGTTTTTAATACTCTCTAAGTGAGTATCTACTAAATAAAAATGAAATAAAAATTCTCTTTCTAATGAAATTTCATAATTTTCTTTCATTTCATTTTAAGATCATTTTCGTAGATTTGTCAGATAATTCCGCCCTTTTTTTGCTTACAATTAGCATTATATTTCTGTTATTTTCGACTTTATTTTATTTTACAACAATCTATTTGTTAGGTATGTGTGGAAAATTAAGTGACAAGAATTTCCATCAACCGATATCTTCATCGACTTAATTATATGTCTTCATTAAGTTTTACATGTTTAAGAATCTACTTTAGCTAGAGTTATCAATGTATCTCTAGGTAGATATACATGCACACATGAAATGTGCACATGAATGGCAGCAATGACTTGTAACTAATACAAAAGGCCTTATCGTACTGATAGATCAAGCGTGAAACTGGAAATTGTCGAGAATAAAGGGTGAGCAACTTAAATTTAAACGATACAAACACACAGCATGCACATCATACTCGTATTATTGTGTATTGAATCGTTTTAAGGATTATAAAATATATTTTAAATGCTAATACTTGTATTTATACTTTGACAATAATGATCATAATAATAATAACAATAATAATAATAATACATCATCCAAGTTCCTACACCCAATCAGTTCTCGTTGAGATGGAATAACGATGTCTTAGAAATCGAAGGTTTGTTAAAAAAAAAACTCACTGTCAGTTCAAAACGAATAACAATGAAATATTTTGTCAAATTGTGAACCAATATAAATTTGTTCGCAGTTATGTTTTCCTTTTTATATTGAATTCAATAATAAAAGATTGTTGAACATTTCAACAATTCTTCTTTTCGTACCACATCATTTATCTTGTTCATTGTCGAAACAATTTGGTAATTTGTGATGAACAACAACCAACTGTTTTATGTGTATTTTATCTCATTAAGTATTCTAGTTAAAGGTATAAATCTGATGTTTCTAATAATTGATTTAAATAGAAGCATCAAATTTGATATCATAACAATTCTAATCAATCAATCTATTAGGGTTTTTTTTGTATTTTGTTGTTGGTGTTATTGTAACGTATTTGAGGATAACTTCTCGGGTAAGTTTTGTAAGGAAGACTTTAGTTTGGAACGATTCCAATCACGTTCTACGTCGAAGCTAATTGCAGTTCTTCCACGAATAGCTCATGAAGATTTACCTTAACGTTCATACTTTATCTGTGAGCACCCTTGTGCTTAATCTCTCTCGTTCCTTTCATCACATAATTTTCAATTACTTTATTAGAGACATTTTTAAAACGATACAAATATGGTGAATTAACTAAACCAAATATTGATTTTTATATTATTGTTGTAACAACAAAAGCAACAAAGAGAAATGGAGGCAAGCAAAATTATTTCCTGAGGTATCGAAATAATTACCTAATCAACTTTCAGACAGAGCAATTTAAATCCCTTTTGGTATACCTACGTATACGATGAGGATAATTACTTATTTTTATCAAATTCTCTTGAAAATACAGTATGGAATAAGCTGTACTGTGATAAAAAATGGAGGCTCATATAAATGTTTCATTCATCAAAGTGTAATTTACGTGTTTGACTTTAATTTGCGTTAGAAAAAGCTTTACGTACAATTTTTTCCCTCCCGAATAGCTTTGAGAGATGTATTCCATCGATAAACAACAAATCGGTAGAAATGATGCAAAATTTATGTGGACAAAATCGAATAATAAATTTTTTAAAAGGTGATCAACGATCCTTCTTAGATTCTACTTTCTTCAAGCTTGAAGCAAAATTCTATCGTTATACCACAAGTTATCTATATTCTGAAAAATAGGCTGTAATCTACCGAAATGACCAATATGTTTGCGTTGTTCTGTTGTACATGTTCCTTCAACGTTGTATCGATTTCCGTTAATTCGTTGTAAATTTCAGGCAACTAATTGACGAAACGCACCCCTTCACGAATAATCCACCGAAACTTTGATTCGACCATCAATTAGTTGAGATATACGAAAGCAACTTACCCTCGTCTAATCCCGATAGACAGATTTGCGCGACCGATTTTACCAAGATGTCTAAATAGGTTGAATTAAGTTGTGAATATTAAACTATGATTACAATACAAATTAGACGTGAATTTCGAAATATTATTATTATTTATAAAATATGTAGTATTTTTTTTGTAGAATCTACCCTGTCGAATTTGGTTGAATTTAGGAATCCTTGTAGAATTTCAGACACGACTCTACTATAATATATAAAATCCCATTCGAACAAAAATAGAATATTATACTCGAGGGTCCTGTTATCCAAATCTACCTACAGAAGAGTCCTGGGTAGTTGTCATTCGTCTCGCCACAGTTATAAAACGGTCGCATGCCTCCTGGACTTTTAAATCTACCTCAACTGTAATGCAACCCAAATTCTAATAAGCCAACATTTAGAATTAATGAATTTCGAATAATCTTTGTCAGCCTTAATTGTATTATCACACAAAAAAAATGTACAGTTTTATTGGAAAACAAAAATTTTATACACCCACACATATGCCTATGCTTTTCTTTTACTAGATCCAAAGTTTGACAAGACAACTTTGATGTTGTGCTATACACAAAGAGCAAAGCACCCTATCAAAGAACATATAATCCATAAATAAGTTACAACATACCACCTGCCGTCCTCACCTATGTCTTGAGTGCCTTCAGTCAGCAGAAACGATGTATCTGAAAGTATACTGCTGAAACGTGTTTCGGGTTACTATGAGCGTATCCTAGGAATCTATCTAAACTTGCCCTTCTCCCTCGATTCGACAATCCTTAAAAATCCACTCACTCTTTTGTGTATCAAAAGTTTGTCTTATAAATATTCTCTTTAATTTTTTTAGAAAATTTTTCGACTATATGTGTATAGAAAAACTTCCCTTGAATTTAGTAAATTGGCAACATGATTTACTAGGAGATTTTTGCAAGTTTGCCATCTTGACCTAGTTGGAAATTCAGTTAACAAGTTCAAACAAAATCTACGCAAAAGGCAGATATTAAAAAGTAATAAACCTGATAAAACATTGTCGAAACGTTCACGTCTTTCTAGATAAATATGCGACGTGCTTGGAAGTTTTCCTCACCCCCATATAGAACTCTATTCATTCTTTCCATCTATCTGTCTCACTTTACTATTCGTTAGATGAAAATTCCTACCGATAAATAATGTGTCGGAAAATAAATTGCGTTGATTTACATTCCTACCTCTTATATAATAACGGTATGTAAAATGAAAGAGATGTGACAACGATCTTGAAAAATTATAGGGTAGTGTTTTTACTATTCAGTCTCATTATTGATGGTGTAAATGGGTTTCCCGTCTAACAGAACACAAAAAAAGAATAGATCGTTATTGCAACAAAACAAGCGGTTATCCAACGAGACACAATTGTATTATTGTTGTTACTAGTGCACGAACAACAATTGTGCCTTCGCTTATTGTTTGGACATTTGTTCGTTGATGTAATTGAAACGAATGCTCGGCCTGTACTAACAGATTTGTGCCTGAAAATATTTTACTGTCGTTAATTGCAAACATCTCCACCTACATCACTGGAAAACAACGAAAGCAAATTCGTTTACAGCCTGTTGGAACAATAAACATTTTCATAAAAAATTATGTTATTAAATTCACAGTAAATTTTTTTTCTAGTAACAAAAATGAAAATGTCTATGTATCTATATCATTTTCTGATGGAAAACTGTAGCCACTTATATTGGCACTATTTCCCAAAACCCGATGCTATCATGCCACACTCTATACGTACATGTTTTTACACAACTGTAGCTACTATCTTATTTCAAAGCTTGAATTGTCACTGTTTGAATTTCGAGAACGAAATAAGGCTAGGATAAAGTTAAGCTTTGTGCTTTAGTTAGAGTTCTGATTCCGGATCTAGGTTCCAAAGAGTCTCACTTGTTCGTCTCGTCTCTGTAGAACTGCTGTTCGTATAATGATAAGTTTCTCTACTATACTGTTAGCTAGGCGAAATAACATGTGAGTTATGTTCGCGAGCTGGGCAACCCGACAGCTTATGTTATATATGGAGACAGAGTGGAGATGTGATAACACCTGATCTAACTTAGCCTGTCGGGTCACGCCATTCTACGTTATTCGTGAACATCCTTCATTCTATCCTAACATTAGTAGAACTAGTCGATAGATACAGTATAAAACTGCTCTTCTTCGCTTCAACATAAATCGATCATAAATTCGATAAATCTGAATAAGATTTTTCCATTTTGCAAACGAAAACAATGTTGATCAAAAAAAAGCACACAATTTTTGGTTTACTTTGTCCACAAACTTCTTGTTTTAATATCGATATATTGATTGCTCAAGAAAGACGGGAAATCTTGGTTGGTATGTTTTTGCATCTAACTTGAGATCTGGATTGGGAAGTATAAGAGGTCAGGATGTTGGAACGGAGGAACTGAATAGGATAGAGCAAGAGACGGTTTAAAGTTAAACAGAAATCGACGGACTGGGACCTGTATTTGGAAAAGATCAATCGTTTCCGTGTATCAAAGAACGAGTTTTCAATTATATTCTACAAAGAGGTTATTGTTGGATTTTAATTGCGAACAAATACCGAAGCAAAGGCAGAAAATGCAAAATTTTGTTGTTACTAACGTTTCTAAAATTTAAATAACGTTTTTCTTCAGAAGAATGAAAACCAGCACCAATGAAGGACATTCCATTGAGATGCTTTTAATTTGTACAAATGCAATCAGCTATTTGATATTATTGTTTGTTGTTGTAGTAATATAAGAACCAATTCGATCAGAAAATTTCCAGCGGTTCACGATTTCTCCACTGTCAAAGGAAAACTTGATTGAGAATTGGAAGGATTTTTTTTGATTCCATTTCGTTGCACAACTCATTAAAAACTAATTTGCGAAAGTAAAGTAGAAGACATCCCGGTTAATTACGAAATATATTCGTTATGATATTAAAAATTTAAATTAAATTGACAAAACTTCTTTTAGTTCAATATAAAATATAGAGAGAAAAGTTTTGCCTCAACTTTTCTGCATTTCACTTTTTAATATATTTTTTAATTATCAGCTAGATATTCAAGTGAATAACAGTAAAGGAGGAATTTCAATCCGTCGATTTTCAATTTTCCTTTTTCTTTCTAGATTTGAACTTTAAAAAGAAGTTCAAAATGAATAAAGAATTCCAGATTGAACCTTTGTCTCCAGAAAATTAACAATCATTTAATTATTGATTGAAAATTGTCGAGTAAACACTAAAAGACCATTTTACTGTTTTGCACAAATTAAATTACTTTATCTCTAAAAGGAACACGGAATGTTTTTATCATTTAGTGCCCATATTAGTGTCCAGTTCCAGCAAGATACCATTAACAGGTTTATTGTTGTGTTAGACTGCTAGTTGATGTCCACCCTGGGACGATATTGGGTCGTTTTAATAAAACTGTCTGAGTTGTCTCGTAGTTTAAAACAAACTTTCCATTCCGACATGCCGAATTGAACAAAGGCTTCCAATATTCGTTTTAGTTCTAATGGGAACGAACACATACCCACCTACTGACATATAAAACGTATATTGTATACACACACACATACATGTGTGTTATAAGCAATCTACGCAATATGACTGCGTATTTGTGATA
Organism: Iselma pallidipennis; assembly: GCA_037464855.1. Lineage (NCBI taxonomy): Eukaryota > Metazoa > Arthropoda > Insecta > Coleoptera > Meloidae > Iselma > Iselma pallidipennis. Next base: position 86,731 of record JAZBHA010000221.1, on the reverse strand, counting down.
AGAAGGGAGCATCCTGTAGGTTCGTTCGGTCATTGTGGCTAAGCCAGAGTTGAATTCCTGTAAGCCAACACTTATAAAACTATTAGTCAAATGGTGTTCGCGTTTGAAGGTTGGTATGCCTGAACGGATGCAACATTCCTCAAATTGTATGAAACGGACTTCCACGCTAGTTTACTACTGCTACTATGGTCATTAGTGATACGGACTGGGTAGAAATGAGAATGTGTAGTAGGTCGATTTCCAGTAACTATCATCGCCTTTTACGAACAAACACTTTACTGAGAACTATAGCCAACAACCAAGTGTTTTGTTAACTGGGTTGGAAATTTCCTTTCGGAAGATAAATAATACAAAACAGTTATTGTGAATATTTTACAGGAAATTTATAGTGGTTCGAATTTTGTAGGATTTTCGTCAATTTGGTCTAACAAACAAAAAAATAGGAGAACATTAAAAAAACAGAAGCCTCAATATTTTTAAAACAACCAAAAAAAAGCAAAAAATAGGCAGGTAAAATGTGTAGTGTTCCGTACAACTTCAGGAGAAATGGTGACTACAGGAGAACTTCTCTTAACATCATGGTTGAAAATCTGCACTCACTACTATTAACATAAGTAACTGGTATATCATTGTTGTGATTGTACTACAATAATGGCGTAATTGGTATATTTATCAGCCAAACCTACATACTATTTCCTCACAAGTTATACCCTGTTAAATTTTCTAGCTGATGAGAATATTATGATAACGTATGAAACGCTTATTCAGTCATTGTTTACCTGTTAGTTACTGCCTGGCAAATATACCTACATATTTATTTATATAGCTTGTATATAATATATGTACACATACAACATGTTTGAAGCTAAAAGCAGTCGGTAATTTCTCTCACTACTCAACATTAAATTTTGTATAATGTTGCAGCTTTAATTATGAAACTCCCCCCATGTTTCGTTATACCTTTACCCTGTAAAAGTTGTTTCTGAGTTTCCATTTTAGTTTTTTCAGCTGTTGTCGTTTTAACTTTTCACTGGAAAGTGTATAAAAATAGAATCACATGGAAAAATGAGATTTATTATTCAGTTGGTTGGCCGAGGAGTTCAGTTATTAATTTTTGCAATGTCCCAAATGGTTCCCGTCTAATTAGACTCGGAGATATTTGTTCAACGATCGCACAAACTGCGATTTTAATTAAAATTCTATGGAGAATGTAAGTAGGTTCCTATTACGTTCTCGTTTAAGGAGAGTGTTGGAACCGTCTTAAGGAATTATAACTCCGGTTACCATTCATTTGTAATTTAGGTATACGTGGAGGAAAATCAGTACGAACTATATCTCTCTAGGTATATATATATATGGATGGGTGTGAGTGTGTGTTAGAGCAATATCAAATATATTACTTCACAAATAAATTACCAAACTACTTGCCAAAGTGTATTAACGAAATTGAGTATTGCAATAAATTCAGTTCTGCCACGTATCAAGGACTTTACCCGAAACTAACGTAAAAGGAAATCCTGTCTACTCTTGTACGTTATATTCGCTTCTCTCCACCCGTATTGTATGCTCCTTACGAGGTTCTCTTAATCCATCCAACGAGAATTATTCGAACCATACAAACACAATCGTAAATGGCCACCGATAACGTCATGGAGTTTTCCTATTTTTCTTCCAGATTGCCACCAGAATCCTTCTACGTTCTTAGTACCGTCGAGAAATCAATCTCAAATTCATTAAGATTGCAATTTTGCCTCTCTTGGTTTTTCTTTCTTTTTTTCGGCTACCCCTCCACGAAAAAAAGGCTTAATGTTGAAATACTCCAACAATAACAAGACAGAGATCGCTACATTGTTATTGTACGTATTCGTTTCGCCCCATTATTATTGGTAACTGACAAGTCATTATTGATGAGCCTTGTGCTCTTTCCCGCCATATTACATAGACGTACATATACCCATCAAGAAATAACGTTATTGTATAAATGTTATATACATATAGGTATAACAAAAGAGCAAAAATAAAGGAGGAGTTGAACTAATAAATAGAAACAATCAAAGTCGGTGATTCCTGATTCCATAATTTAATAAAATGCCAACTGACATTTATTACGCTTTTACAGTTTGCGTGATGCCATGAATTCGAAACTAATCAAAAATAACCTCGGGCGGGGCACTATGACAGAATCTTAATAATTTCGCTGTCTACTGTTTCCTGTTCAAGTCAATGCTGATCCCATACCAATAACAATTTAAAATTCAATACCTGTTTCATCAGCTAAATACAAATCAATAGAAAAGGTGACTAGTTTTTATTTATTTGTTTTTAGAACCAAATAATATTGTGACACCTGAGGGAACCCTTTTTACTTCTGGATATTAATAAAGTCACCGATTGGGCAACGATTTATTACAAATAGCTGAAAACTGTCTTATATCCAGCTATTTATTATCGTATCAAGCCACCGAACCAAGTGAGACAAAAATTATTTAATGTATAGGTATATACATATTTGTACGCATATAACAAAATCCACTTAACTATTATCAATGGGAATATTGACTGTTTGTTGTTATTTCAAGTAATTTGTCAACAAAAACATGTAAATACACTTTGATCACTTTCTTTCTGTTATATTACTTTTTCGACAACAATAGAAACTTCGATATGTACGAGTAGACATAAAGTGATTTACTCAAAAAGTTTATGAATATTTAAACAGTAAATCAACGTAAAGACATATTCTCAAACATATATGATAATTTTCTTATTTTTTTAAAAGGCTCATAATGATACACACTTCTACCATACAAGAGTACTGTCCTAGATTCTTATTAAATTCAAATTGTATAAATTTTTGTTGCAATCAGTTTTTAATACAAATAGTGTTGTATTCGTGCTGTAAGTTCTTCTCCTTGATCTGTATCGCCTAACACTGTGAAAGGATTTTAAGATAGGGATCATACAGCTACTTTAGGGCTCTTAACAGAAAATGTCCACCTATTATTCTTTATTTTCACCAATTTACCAACTGACTGTACTGAAGCTTGATTGTGTAAGAATTTAGAAACGTCTTCTTTCTTCTAAATAACACTAGAAATGTTGGTATATTTCTTTATATACCAATAGAGAAAAATTCAATTTACATGACGTCTCAGAAATGGTGATAGTTTCTCCTTTGGATTTCCATCTTTACTTGAGTACCGACGAAAATGGTTATCTTGATAAACCGATGTAAATGTGAAATGACTAGGGCGGCGGCATCATTGGGGCAAAATAGATATTCGCCAGAAAATACCCACACCCTCCACGTTTACAGGTAATACAAACCATTTACTTGAAATCAGTTGTTGGAGGATGATGTGAAAACAGCCTATCCTGAAAATATGCCCGAGCCCGTTGACAAAATTGAAAAGAAAATGAAAAATCAGACATACATATCTTGTCCCAAATAACGTAATCAAACAACATGTCAAGCTTATTAGATCAAATGAAACTCTTAGTTATTTTAAGTAAAATCTAAAATCGATCAATTCTTATAAAAACATTCAAAATTGGGTTAATTCTTTTTCCTTCTGTTGGTTCAATAATTCTTCCAGATTTTGCATCTTGAATTATGGCACGGTGGCTAATGTTTTACAACACAGCCCCTATTCAATTTATATTAGAATTTACAATATCTGGGGAAGTTTTACTACAAGTCAAGTTGTAATTTACGACTAGATACTTTATCTCGATTGAATTTAAATTTTCTTGTTTACAATTTTAGGAACGGCTACCATTAGTTAAATTTATTTTGAATATAGATATAGATACCTACTACATATAGGTAAATTCTGAAAATCAAACTGTATATTGAGAACACACAAAAAAAAAACACCAATACGTTATTAAAGCCGAGGGGGTTTAGCAGAAAATGAACGTTTATTCAACGAAAATATTAATTTTTACAACACAAACATAAAATTGCACCGCATGGTTGGCCAATAAAGGGCTTTGTATTGCTAATTCTATATTACATAAAATTGCTACTTTATAAACATCAAAGATAAATAGACCAAAAACTGATCATGTAGTAACATCAAACCATATACAATATGTAATCTAGTTGGTTCAATATAAAACTGCAAAGGTTACAAACTATGAAATTCTACTATAATTATACTGTTTTTTGTCTGTGACAGAAAAATAAAATTGCAGATACATCTATCATCGTTTTAGAGATTGGCGGGGAAAAAAAACTTACAGCACAACATTCATAAATCTCGTCTAGATGAAAATTACCAATCAATCTTTCAGGTGAATATTCTGTCGACTCACCGAAATTTTCCATCATCAATTTTTAATTTGCACACAGCCATTGGTCTTTAATGTAATTTTGTATTTTTATAAAGCGACATTAGATGGTGATGATGATGATGATGATGATGGTGGTGGCGGCGGCGACGGTAGTGGTGGTAAATTATGGTCCAAATATTGTGGCAGTGAAAAATAGGTTGATAATGCAAGCGGCAGAAAGGTCAACATCTTCTCGTTTTATTATAAAAGAGGAAACAGCATGTAATGAATTATCTGCTAAGCAAGAAAACCTATGCATAATATAAGTACCTAATTTCATTATTACCTCGTCCAGTTTTGGAGAGGTCTTGCAAGAAGGTACTTACGACCGTAAATATATTGTTAAATACGTTTTTGCATCTTATTTGATTAAATATTTCGTAAAGTTGATGATGAGATACTAGGCAGTATGTGATGCGATAACGGAAATAATAAACATAAGAATCTGGAAAATTTTCTAAATAGGATCAAAATTTAATGAGTGTTTACAATAGAATTGCCCACGTTCTTTTGTCTTATTTGCTTTTCGTTGCCAAAATTGAAACAAAATGATATTAAAACGTGCCTGTACGAAAATTCTAGAATAAAGGCACTCTATACAATCTATTTTTAACATAACGAATTTATCTACAACTCTCTCTCTCTCTCTCTCTCTAATCCTCTTATTCAATTTAATCAAAAATTTCTACAAGATACTGCTTAAATCTATTTTCAACAATTCAATATACTGATAGCGTTATGCTATTTTATTGCAAGTAAAATGACGTGCATATGTAATAAATCATTACTATGCATTACAACAACAACTGCTCTTAGTACTTATGGGTTACAAATTGATTGTGAAAATGTAAAAAATCTAACGAACAAAATGAATTTTAAACCGAACGAAACAATCCTGCAAATAAAACTCTGTCCTGATTATAATAATAAAAAACTAGATACAACCATTTTATGATACCAATACGGGTCGCTTTAAAATCATTTTATGAAAATACATAAAGCAATTCTTTTTTAAATAGTGTTTCCTGGGCACATTTATAGTTTAATATAAATTTATATAGTGGTAACATTCTATTCTTACAGAGCATATATAAACCGTAAATTTTAACTATATAAAGAGATAACATAAAAGTAGTCGAATAAAATTTCCACATAATGAAATAAATAGAATAGTTAGTAGCTAACGTTTAGGAAATTGGGCTGTAGTTGCATTTTTCTGGAAATTTTTCACCATACGTAATATTTTTCACATTTTATATGCGCCTTTTCCGAGTATATTTCGATCATTAAAAAACTTCCTATTGTTGTTTCATCTCTATTATAGTATGTACGATGATTGATATTTCAAAATCTAAAAGACAGATATCAGCTTGATGTGTTCAACGTCCTAATTAGCAACTGTTATAATGTTACCCGCCTATTCATGAACAGAACAGAAGAAATTAATTTCACACACAATGAATATTCATAGGAGAGACAGAGGATACTGTACAATATCTTCTCTAACCTTGTTCACTTACTTGTATGCTTCTCCTATTTGACACACAGAGAGACAGACACATACTACAGGTGGGTTTATGACTTCGAAGATAATGAACATTACTCTAAAATTTAATTAAATACGGGTCCAATTACTCGACTAATGAAAGAATTTCAGTTAGATAAGCGTAAGATTTTAATATGTGTTCAGTTCTTAAATCACTTGCCACCATATGGTAGCTGAAAAGAATTAAACTTTTTTTTTACAAAAAAATAATTGATTTAATAATCATCGACCAACATAATATCAAAAAAAAAAAAAAAATTCAGTTGTTGATCTAACCGGTTTTGTATTTGGGTGAAATATTACAAAGCTGTTGAGTATAATGAGTTCTGGCCATAATCACAAACCTGCACCATTTACGTCATCCAATTATAAAACGAATTTATCTTTGGAACGCCTTTTGGAAACTTCTCCAAGAAAAACTTCCTACTATTTCTTGGTGGATTAGCAGATGTTTATGAAAACTCGACTCAGCCCAGTTTAAACGGCTGTTGTGGCAGAATTAAAAAGAATTATGTTGAGTGTTTTTGTCCGACACTTATTTATAAATACTCAACAAAAGCTTAATTTGTTCAGTTTTTGGTAAATTTGTTGTTTTCAAAAGGGAAGAAAAATAATTATGATAATTATTACTGAAATAGGACATATTGGTGTTTTTTATGGCAACTACTATAGGTATATAAGAATTCTCTTCAATGTAAGAAAATTGGCAAAAATTATCTTGTTAAAAATTGAAAGCAAAAACAACGAGAGAAGCTGTTAAAGTTTTTCTGGGAAGCAGAATTTTAAAAATTAACCTACATATGTTAAGGATCTCTAACATAAGCTAGACAGAATGGCAAAAAAGTGTGCAATTATTTTATTTATTGAGTACAGAAAAAAACTGACGTAAAATAGAATTTTCAACAGCTGAGCATTCGTAAAAAGGTTTACTACAAAACAATCGATTCCAATAATAATAACAACTACCAGAACTAAGTTTCATCCCTTCTGAATTATTATTGACATTAACAAATAATTTAAACAGCAAAGTTTGGGACTGAAACCGTTTTTAACAATTTATCAACGATCAAATCAATGATGAAACTAACTAGTAAAACTCCAGTTCAATTTTGAGTCCCACTTTTATCGACGTAATTTCAGTTGGTTATCAGAGCCTGTTTTGGAAATTGCCAGAATTATCCAAAATTCCGCCAAATTTTTCGTTATATTTGTATACGTATAGATTTCTTTCCCAAGTATTGAACGCAATTTACATCGTATTTTGTTGGTGTTTAACATTCGTAACGCAAATTCTCTCGCTTCTATATTTTCAACCCTCATTCTCACAGTAATCTACTTTAAGAAGACGGTGGTGGAGAATTATAGTATAAAATAAGTAGGGTGCGTTCCTGAAAAGTGTACACCCCTTGAACTAACCTACCCCAACAATAAATCAATACCACACAATTTGGCACGGCAATCAAATTGGTTTTGATGATGAAATGAAAGATAGAGTGGAAAATTGTTTGACAAAAAGCTGGATAATGTATTATACTTGTAATTCAAGAACTTTATCAAAAAAAAAAAAAACGAAAACATAAGAAAAAGTAGGTTAATTTTAAGGAAATCGAGTCGTTTACCTTCATTTTTCTTTTCGTTTTTAATGATTCAAGGAAATTTTTCTTATGTTGATCACGTAACACCCCTTCGGATATCCTTCAAGTTTTTCGTACCATTCTTCCTGAAAAGTCAGTCTTGTGCAGGTGTGTTCGTTCAACAAACGTGCCAACTTGCTGGAATTATTTTGCGTAATTCTGTTTTAATGTTTACACTACGTGAGCGACTAAAAATTTCCAAATTATAATCGAATGCAAATTTTTCAAAAATTTGTAATAAATTCTAATTGGTTAAAATGATTACGTTTCTTTAATGTCATACCAATTTTAGTCATATAATCGATCGTGTTAATTGATATACATCGAACGATATTAATGCGAACAATCGGAATAATTATAAATGCTGATATAATTACAGACTGTGTGGCGATTTTGACCGTTTTGTCCGTTTTATTTTTAATTAAATGCCAATTAGCGTCATTTCAATCCAACAGTTTCTCATTTGAGGCTTTCGTGGCTTCTATGCTGATGATAGTTTGTGGCTTTATTTCTGGCTAATAAATAAAACACAATTCAGCGACAGTTTAATTAATAGATAAATGCCAACAACGATTTATAACAAAATAATCTAAATGAAATCCTTGAATTTCTTTTTTTTTTTTTGAATGTTAAAATAACATGGCAAGTATTGTGTCATTAGAACATTCAAAATCAACAGCCAATCTGTCGTTATCTAGCTACAAACCAAACTCTGAACTTTATACGATAATAAAGCAGTCTTAATAAAATTACTAGGCGTTCCAGTTGGTTCCGTCTTGCATGCAAATGTGCTCTTTAAAGAATGCGCTTTCTAAAACATGGCAATTAATTTCATATTCCACTGACATCTCTAAAATTATGTACGAAAATTAATTATAATACTTTACGTTTTACCAACATAATTGCCAACTTTCTAACGAAAATTTCTAACAGAATATTAAAGCACAAAATAGTTCATACGTTATATCTATGGTAAGTGGGTACTTTTGCAGGAAATTATTAAACCATAGACTGATCTTGTACGAAAGGAAGTGCAACAATAAAATTTACATATAAGGGAAACAGGCTCATTTATTCAAAATTGATAATACCCTTGAGAATAAAGTGTTATTGTAAATAGACAATAAGTATATGTATGTATACATAAATATTGAGAAAAGTGTGTAATCCGGATGCAGTAGCTATATCTTAAAATGTTCTAGTAATATATGAAAACACAACATACATGAAATTAATGCAGAAGCACAGGTCGTTAATTCTGGTTTATCAGCGGAAGCTAAGAAAACATTGTCTGGCAGGTTATAAGTTTCGAATTAAATTTATTAATGTTTAGTGGTTAACGATTTATATTCTGTTTAGTCATACAATCGTACCACCAATTAACACTAAAATTCCTTTAAACTGTTAATTATAGTAAAAGGACCAGTTTTGGCACGTGATCGGAACTGTAATAGCCTTTATAACTAGAATTTATGTACAATTGCTCTTTTCCATTATTATCAATAAAATTTATTGAGTAAATTTGTAGACAAAAGGTTATTATTATTATAGAAAAATATCGTGATAATCGTTTCAATGGGTGAATGGTTTCGTGAGACAAACCCCTAGAGGACCACTCCACAACTTCCTCTCTTTCTCTCTATTGAGTTCTGTACACGTCTTTTCAGGAAAAAAAAACAAAAGGAGAGAAAAACATTCACAGTCGTACATATATATAGACACACAGGTGCAGTAACTTAATCGGGCTTTATCCAACTACAATAAAAGACACCTGAAACCTAAATAGAAAAAGTTGTCAAGATTATCTTATGGGAAAAATATAGTCCTCCCTTAGAAATGTAGAAAATCTTCCAGAAAAGACTATAGACGAAAAAAAAATGCAACCAAAAGATAAGTTTAGTGATGCAGCACTTCAAAAATTCACATCACATTAAACATAATTACAACAAATTGTTGAATATGTTATTAATTACAGTTGAGCAATTTGAAGACGTATAATCAGCCTTTAGAAATGTCGCTTGTTAAATATTAATGACACGTTAATTTAACCAGCTTTAGTGAAATTTAATGTGATCTCTTAATCATACAATTAGAATTCAATTATCAGCTTGCCATCAGTTTCTGTACAGTTTGAAGAAGAACTATTAAAAAAATCTTTATTTAGTGCACAAGGCTGTTTTACAAAATTCTAAATAAAATAGACTTGACTTTTGGCTTCCGGCTTCCTCTCTATTATTTATCGAGAATATTATTGAGAAAGAAAATGTGCTTTTTTCAGAATTAACTGGACATTTTCATCTCAATATTTCGCTGTAATTAAACCACCCTTAACTTATAACGAACAGAGCTGGTGCGCCATCATCAATGATAAATATGAAAAATATGTAAATTAAATGAAATAAAAAGAATTATAACAATTAAAACAAGAGTAAAACAGATTCATTTTTACGTTTGTCTGACATATACATATAGGTGTACACACATATGTACATATAATATTTTCAGTTTCAGTATGTTGGCCATATGCACATATGTTTTATTAGCTGACAGATAAATTTAATGATAGGACAAGGATCAAGTTATACATAATACCAACAGTACTGACTGAAACATGTATAATCTGGCATTTTAAAAATGAAAGACACATCCATTATTTTGATTCAAAATAAATATAATACGACTCCGTGAATATAGTATAATATGAGTACCTAATATTCGTGATAAAAAACGTGACGGCAACCCCTCCTGTGGTATCCGGTATTTTCACAATGTATAATTTTACAAACATATGTATATACAAACACACTTACAATACAACGAAAAAAAAAAGTCAAAATCTGTTTGAAAATTATTGTAATTTTCTCGACTGTGGCAAACGAATAATTATGTAAAATGTGAGAAACTGTCGTTGTTCGACAACAATTAATTTAATCGTTGATAAAATCACAATATATAAATCAACTTTATCATAATATTCTATTATCAATAACCTAATTATTTTAATATTTCGGTTGGTAATGGCAAAGCTCAAGAAATATTGCAAACGACACGTTACTGATGTATGGCAGTCAAGCACGTTATAAGCCTATTAAAATTGATTTCTTGCATAGGTATATTAGTATGTAAAGAAAAACATTAGAATTGTATAACTTCTCTTAAAAAGTTTCCTAAATTTGTGGAACTTTCTTATTAAATTTTCAAATTTTTCTCATAAAACTTTGACACTTTTGATAAGTGATAAGTAGATATTGTGAGAATATGCTTGGCAAAATTCACTTCATTGAGGAATTGGTGAGTTGAAACTGATGGTAGTGTTATTTCATTTCCCAATGGTCTATTTTTGTTTTTGCCTGTCGAGGTATCATTAGAATTTAATATCGCAGGGGGAATTTCCAGTTACATCGGCATCGTACAATAACTGCCAACGAACTATTGCAAAATATTCAGGGATCATAATTCCAATACCCCTCTAACTGTCCAACTTTCTTCACACTGAACCAAATGTAAAAACTTACTATTGGTCAAAATTATTACCACTAACAGTGGGCGGCAAGTAGAAAACTTATACTTGTTTTATTGAATAAAACACTTTTTTTTTTCGTTTAACTACTACGTCGCTTCTTAAATGTAATGTTCCATTGATTTACTTTACGTAATTTTAGAATCGGTTTGACTGTATAATGATGCCGTTTTAACTTTGTAAAAATTCATGCAGAAACTGGTAAAGTATTATGATGAGCTGTACAACTCTTAAGAAACTAAACTTTTCCTACGAACAGACGTTTTTAATAAATGGTGGTAGAGAGATTTTAAAAGAAAAGTTCCAGAAATTAGAATAGATGTAGACTTTATGAACGAATCTGTTTGAATTTCATGAATGACGATTTTTAAGTAAATTTAAACCGCCTCTCGTCTCTTGCAGAAAGTAGAAAATAATTAAATTAGATTTGATGCAATCTTAATGTAATCATTCGCTTATCATATTCTGAAATACATATAGGTAATTTACTCTATTTGTTAGCGATTACTTCAATATAATATCATCTACAATCTTTTGACGTGTAATTGAGCAAAAGGTCGATCTATAAACTGAAAGATCCCTTATAGAACTTTGTAGAATCTAAACTGAAACAACCTTGAACGACACTTTCGATCTATAGCTCGATTATTTCCGGATTTCCAATTTACACTGGTCATTCACATGTGCAATATTATTCTATTTCCTTTGCTGACACACGCACAAAGTTTCCAATTGATGGTGAATAACAGACATAACACACTTGTGATTTTCGCTTCTAACTTGGAAATAGTAGGAACAGTAAAAGGAACAACCATATTTACCTGGAACTGAGAGAAATTATAAAATTAGTTGAATTTAAATTAAAATAGGTACTTGAATTTAAAACTACCTTTAAGTTATATAAAAGTTAATTTGTTTTTATATCAGATATTATAACAAGACGGTTGCCGTTGAGGTTCCCGGTTATTGTGTAATATGATATTGAAAAGGGAATTTTTAAATTGTTTCATTAGCGGTGAAATACGTATGTCAACAAGCCTTCTAGGTACTATTTAGATTGTGCCTCTTCTAATCGATACAAAAGCTACACAAAAATCCAAACATTTTAGTATAATACTGTTAATGGAATTTACCCGTAAGCCGGTAGAATTTTGGTGGATGCGCCGGGAAAGTTACAATTAATTTTTACATAAAATCAATAATTTTTTCCCATATAAATTGGATTTTAATACCCTTGTCAAATTGGAATAACTAAAATCAAGTTAGAAGAACAAATGGCTCTCACTATTCGTTGAACGTTGCCCGTTTCGATTAAACTGATCAGTTCGCATTGAAATTCTGCTCATGTCCTCAACTACCTAGAAGTTGAGCACGGATGGTGTTTCATAGTTTTCAACTTTATCTTAAAAAAAAAACGAAACAAACACTAAAAAACTTCCTCATTTTCCTTCAGTTTGATTTATATTAACATAAGTTTTTCAACAATTAACACTGTAAAGTGTTTAATAATTTGACTGTTATACAATCTGTCAGTTTAGATTTAGGAACGGTTTGTAAGTTTGTAAAACTGTTATAGTATAGAATACGATAGGGAGGCGATACTTGAAGCGTAGGATACAGAATGAGCCAACGTTAACACACTCCATTGCGTTACTCTGCTTGCGTTTATTAAATTTCAACCCCCTTTTATTTTACCTGGTACGGATCTACGAGTTTTTCGCCAAAGTAAATCTCTCGAAAAAGAGCGAAAAGAAAAAAACGACAGGAAAACTCGAGCGGGAAAATTTGTGTTAAAGAAATCATCAAACAGAAAACAACTTTAATATATGTTAAATCGAATCTATAAGTGTGTTGTGTATGTGTGTGTGTGTTAGTGTTTGGTGTATACAAAGAAATTTAGGCAGATTAGTGTAATTTTATGTTGGCTACGGGTCCCACTATTGCCGCTGACATTATCGATTCTCCATTATGACAACCCCAAGGGATGACGCCAGGGACCACCCCCCCTTCCATTTTACCATATAGAAGGCAAGCTTAAAGTCCTGCACGTGATTTCGATTTTCAAGGATTTCCTGTTTTTTTTTCTGATACGTTATTTGCCCGACTTTTATGTTTTGAAACAGGCGTCAAATGGTAAAGTTGTTAGGAAGTGATCTCAAAGAAAAGAGCATTCGATTAGTGACTATACAATTGTTTCAAAAGGTTCGGTATTTCGAAATTGCCTTTGTAATAAGATGTAATTAAATCACAGAGTGTAAGAGAAAGGGAGTGTAGGGCTAATAATATAACTTAACAATTTACTGGCACCAAATTGTTGGAAATATTCATTTTTGTCGGTACCTTATAAAATCATAGCGATTACGATTCGACTTCTTTCTTGGAACAGTTATACTTGTAACCGATTAACTGGAAATTAATTAATAACTACTCCTACTTGCTTAGATTAAGTCTAAACTCATCGACAAATTCGAGTGTTCCATTTTGTTATCATAACTAAATCAGCAAAAATATAAACAATAAATAACGTCAACCAGAGTTCGTTGGAATGTAAATGTGCGATAAATTAATTAGTTAATTTTCGTCTATCACGCACTTTGTCACAAGTGAAGGAAAAAAAGAGGAGAAAAAAAAACCCGAGAGCATTATCAAAAAGGACAAACAATAACAAACACACCAACAGCAATCACAAACGAGAAGGTCGAAAACGTAACGCCACTGGCTAAATGATCTGACTTTCTCTCTCACTTACTCCAACTGAATCTGTTGGAATGGAACACACACGCGATTTCCCTAGAGGAAAAGCATTAGCACCCCTAACACAATATTACACCTAACCGCCCTTACTTACAAACCGCAGCACGCTGCCTCTCAATTCTACGACAAAGAACACCACCTCCGCTTACCCCTCTTTAGAAGACTTCGATTAAAGTGTCAGTTTTGAACTTATTCACAGGTCTCGTAATCACTTCTGCATTTTAGGTGGTGGTGGTGGTGGTAGTGGTGGTGGTGATATTCTAACATGGAAAACTCCCAACCGGTATCCTAGAAATCGATCGTCTCTGTCCCAAAACGGATAGCAATTTGTTTTGTTTTCAACAAGTAACATTTGAAATTCTCCCTATACCTATGAAGAGAAATTGAAAATAAAACTGCTTATGACTGTTTGAATCTAGCTTTGCTATAATTACATCTAAATGTAGTGAATTATTACTGAAAATTCAGTTACATGCAACTTATCAATTATAAGTCAATTATACGCGTTGATTTTGATTTCTTGCTTCTAATACCGTCAGAATAATTAATTTCATCATTATATCACTGTAGTAACAGTAAATCCTATAAATATTGGTCAAGTCTCAAGATTTTCTTTAGGTGTGCCTTAGCCACACCTCAAGTGATACAAATACCGCACAGGTCGTCATTAAAGAAAGAACGAGCAGTTATTGTTAGCAACTGTGTGATAAAGAAACTCCAGTTTGAATTTTTTAAATAATACAAAAGAGAATACTTTGAAGAAGTTCTAACATATCTTGCCCCTACAATTCATGCATATTTCTCGGTTTATGAGATAGTTAGTGGAATGGAATTCCGTACAAATTTTTCATAACATTTATTCTGATTTAGCTACAATCAGCTTCTAAATTGAATTTTAATAATCAAAACTTTAAATAAAGAGCTTTGATTCTACTTCTTCGAAAAATTTTAATGAGAATCACAATAATCTGTCTATTATTAGTTAAAAAAGAATTATCCGCACGTCTTCTAAGTAATATAGCGTCTATAGACTTGGGATATCAAAGTCTGGAAGCTCACATGTTCTACTTTGGTCGTCAAATACAGTTGACTGTTTAGTTTGATTGATTGAGTAGTCATTTCGTTTGACCAATGGGGGAAAAAAATGTCGTAAAGCTAGCATTGAGATGAGATGAGGAAATGGGGAAGAAAAGACGAAAAGCTACTCTGATAAATCAGATATTCCCTTGAATATTGGCAACAACTGCCACTTAGCTTAAGTAGAGTGGAAGATAATTGAATCATATTAAACTTAAAATTAAGTTAGAACAATGCCAAGACAGCCTTGAACACACTAATCAATTCAAAATAGTCGATTATCGTTCTAATAGGGGTGGATTTTTGGAAAATCCGGACAACCATTTAACAGTATAAGAAAACTAAAATTGTTCAATACATGGTTGATGGTTGGCTTTCTTTTTTGGTCTTCTTTTTAAAAGTAAATAGCATCATTTTATAGAATGGAATTTATGCTAAACAGTGGACACTCTAACTGAATGTGAGAGGATGAAAGTTGAGATTTGTCTTGGCGACCTGTTGCATAATTTTATTTGTCTTCTGTGTGTATGAGAGAGTACACCCGCAGCGTTGCCGCCAGTTTTCTTTCCTACCCTCTATAACCATTTTGAAGACTAATCGTTGTGAAAGTAACGCAAATAATTCAAAAAAACAATGTGGAAAAATAGGAAGAATTTGGTCTAGGTTTCCCAAATGATACACGCTCCTCTAGTGGTTCATTATGAATAAAAAATTCTACAAATTTTATTAATGAACATTTTAAAAATCCCATCCAATTAGTGTCATTTATATAATTCATAACAACATATATACATACATAAATATATGATAAGCTGTTGAGTATTAACCCTCAACCCTCAAATTTACATATGAAAGTTTGGTGGTCTACAAATTAACATAGGTCTAATTTAGGTTTAACTATATATAATTAAAGTATGATGTTTATTAGATTGCTTTCATATTGTCATTTCAAACTTTCATCACCCCCTTCTGATAAAACAATCCAAAGTAATATTAATAATTCATTGGATCATATTGAAACAAACGTATGTGTATACTTTGAACTAATGGATCAACAAACAAAACCAGTACCACTATAAAACTTTGATATTTCCTACATAGTAGCTAATTATCTTTCCGTCTTTGTTTTTACTTGCCACTAAGAATCTCAATATTTATATACATACTGAAGTCAATATTGAAATTGTCGTGTTTTTTTTTCATTGATTTTTGGCGCAATTTCCTGTAATAGCAGTTTCTCATCTTTGATCCCGCAGTAGTATACCTGTCTCATGGTAGTAAACTAGAATGTGTGTTTACTTAATTTTAAGTCTATTTACTGAGGTCGTCTGTAGATATTTGCTGAGCATGTGGCGATACCATTGCGTTACAATTCATGTAAAGACTACATGAATTAAATACAAAATCAACTAATGCTGTCTTCTAAACTAGCAAGATTTGTTTTATCTGAATATTCGATGCTATAACGAAACACATTTTGTGAGACGTTGTTTAATGTAGATGAAACTAATTATAAAAATAATGCGAACACGAACAATAGCTAGAGGAACGAAATCAAAGTTCACAGTCGACGAGGTTTCTTGATTTTTACTCATTTCCCTCTATTATTATTATTTTGACCTTACGTCTTCCCCGCGTATTTATCTTCCAAAAAAATTCATCGAAATCTGTTCATCCTGTATTGTTATCTTTCGCCTATTATTATCAGTATAATTCGGCTCTCAAACAATCATAATAAACAGTGCGCACTATGTTATTGCCTGAAAATACGATAGCAATAAGCGGATGTGTAAATTATCACACAAAAACATATTTCCAATAATAATAATAATTTGTCTTTTATAATTAACGTACTAAATATAAATTCGAACAAGTTAAATTTATAACAAACAAATAATAGCGTGTTTGGAGTTGTATATTGAAGATCAGATTTCGGTATAACGATTATAAAGACAAACCGATCATTCCTGAAAACTTCCATCTATCTCTGTCGTCACGCAATCTCGTACCAAACCATCTGAAATTTTATCCGGAATTCGTGTATATGGTGTATGGTGCTTAAAAGAGAATATCATAAAATTTCAACCTAAAACTATATCATCACCACATCTCCACATCAAACAAAATCAATCAAATCTTTCATGAAATTCGTTCACCAATATTTCATTTTCTTTTCATTTTTTTTCTATTCCCTTTTGAGAAATTATTTTGATGATATGATGAGTTAAAAGCTGAAAACATAATATAATCTGTGCCATGTCCATCTAGACATGGTATCACTTCCATTTCTCTCTGATGTTAAATTTGATTTGAAATGATTCGAATTTGATGGACAGGCAGCGATTACTACTTTGACAACAATTTCAGAAAGCCTTCTATACACATATACAGAAATTGCTGAAAAAATCCATGAAAACCTTTAATTATATTTAAAAAGCTAGACGCGTGTTGTTAACTTCTATGTTAGCAAGAATTCCAAACCGAAAGCATGCTGAAATATATTTATTATAGTGAAGTTGCGTTTAACCATTAAAAGTAGAATGTCGTCCTGAACATTTGAAAGAAAATTGAATTGCCTTTTACAAATATCCAAGAACTTTGTATCTTTGGAAAATTTTTGCGATACGCATCTTCGTGGTCAGGCAAGTTTGACAGAATCTCCTTTAAAAAGAATCCCTATGTTTACTCACAATCAGAAGCATCCGCATAAAAACATCATATTACAAAAAAAAGACATCAAAATGATTGAAAAATATTGATCTTTATCATTTGACAAATTGGTTTTTCGATTACTTTAAATAACTGTAATTATTCGTTAGCGAAAAAATTGAATTACCACAACCTTTTACGCAAAAAAAAACCACAAAAAGTAATTGAATATTTACGCAAATAGTATTGAGATAATGCTCGCTCTTGATTTTGAATTGATAAAATGGACAAAACAACTCATCAATCATTGAATATGTCCTGTTAAAGATACTCTTATTTATTCAAAAGATTTCGCCTGTATTCTATTGAAAATGTATTTATATTTGATGCTTTTATATTGAAAGCTTTTCGTGTAAACTATTAAAATTGAATGACTATTATATTTGTAGAGCAGACAAAAAAAAACGAACTTGAAATAAATCGAATTTATCAAAGCAACATACAAATATACTCTATAGATGGTTGGTTCTTGAGCTTTTTTTTTGTACTGACCTTCTCGATCTGAGCTTTCGATTTTCGCCTGACTCGAAACTATTAACACCACCAACAGTCCCAAAATCCACAATACTAACATGTTTATATTGTACATAAGTTATACTTTATAGAATTAATAAAAAAAAAGAAAACAATATTATAATTAATTTGAAATAGACAGTCACTCGAACATTATTAATGATAACACTTGGATAAACACTGATAAATCAGATACTGTTATATTTATATCTCTGTTTTATTATTACAAATAGGATAAAGTTTTGATATGTTCGTAAACTGATACGTATGCCGGGAGTTTTACTCCGTTTCCGGAGCTAAGTCACTTTCAGCGTTTGAACTTCACGCAACGACTGCAGATAGCAGAGCTTTAATGCCCTGAAACTGAAATGGGGCATGCGCCTGCTTGACTAATAACATCCTCATCAAAAATATTGTTATGAAAGAAATTTCAGTATTACTAATCAGAATTTACCAACTTAAATAGTGGACTCTAGTTTCAAGAATCTTAGACTCTATCAATGAGTAGTTTCAATAAATTTAATTGTTTGTTATTCTCTTTGTAACGTTTGTTTAAATTTTATTAAAATATTCCGGAGCATTCTACGTTTAAGTAGTCTTTGAAATATGTTTTCATAGCACAAAAAAATTGCATGCAAAATTTTTTACGTTACATTTCCCTCATATTTGTTGGTTGTACATAGCAACGTTTAAAAAATTTAACCGGAGAATATAGGCCATTTCAAAAATTCCACACGTTATTCATAATCATTTTAACAAATCACTGAAAAATCTTGCTAAATTAATTCATTTATATTGTTGGCTTCCAAGTTCCTGTTAAGATAATTGGGTGGGCAGGTTAAATAGATATCAGAGTAATATTAAAATGAATATATGAGGGAATAGGTAGGAAAGAGAGAGATACAATCGTAGAGGGCCATCGTTCATCATTGAAACAAGGGTTACTTTTAATTTGTGTAATCGGACTTGTTACAATGGTTAACCGCATTGTAAGTGCCGCTTCAATGCAATTGAGGAGGGTCTCACATTGATTGATATCGTATTCGCATACAACCCTTCCAGTAAATCGTAGTTTCAGTTCATTCATTGGGAAGTCGCAGCTGTGCGGTCCACCATATTCGGTCACTAACCAATATAGTATACATACACATACATATACGCAATCTCACAATTACCGAGTATTTGTTTTTATTTGGGATCGTGTTTTTTTTTTTGATTTTTTTCTGTTTTCGTTTGGTAGACGTAAAGCTAGTTAAAATTTTAACCGCAATTTCCGATATTGCAACAAGTTATTCAACATGAATGGTCCTGAAATACAGCCAAAAGTACCTTTGTGGTGCTTTTCTTTTAAAGTGGTTCAATGGGGAATACAGAGGAAAACTGTTTTAACAAAAAAGTATGAAAAGCAAATAGACTGAACAACAAGGGTACTTCTAAGGACAACTAAGAAACCAAGGATTTAAAAAAATCTAAGATTTTAGTAATGTTTTATAAAGATGGAGAACCGATAATATTATTTGTCAACTAAAAGTTGATGCTTCTATAAATGCATTAATTATTCATAAATCGTAAATAGACATAATTTCAAAAGTGCAATAAATGTTTCATTTTTATTATTAATAAAATATTAGTTTATTTCAATATCTCACAAGAGTATCAAAGAAAGAGCGCAGCTGTTTTTGCTGGTTAAGAAATTACGGTGTAAAGTGACAAAATCCAGATGAAGAACAAAAGACTTGAAAAAACTTGAGTAATTCTTTATAATATATTTAATTTCCGGGGGCTCGATTTCTTTGTTAAGACATAGTATTATTATTATTATGTTTGACATTTGCTCCTACACAAGTAACTAGACATTCATTGTATTAAAAGAAAAGAATCAATAATCAGACAATTTATATTTGTTTTAATGTAACATTACTCTATTTATATTTATATTTATATTTCTAATATATATGTTTTCTCTCAGTTATTACTTTCTTTACTTCTGCAAAAATACAAACATTTTTTTTTTCATATTTACTGTTTGTATTTCGTCCAAATTTCCTGTTGCACATGTGAAGCAAGCACGAATTAATAAAAGCGAAATTAGTGAAATTAATCTTCTGTAAATGACAGTTCCGTTGTACATATGTACGTACGTGTATAGTTGGGCATTTTCTAAATAAGAGAAAGCCCCTTATAATACTAAACAGCAATCCAGTTATACTATGTATATAGAGATATAGTATTAGATATATACGTATGTATATACAAGCCCGCATAAAGACGAGGGTCGTTATTCAGAGGAAGCAAAATTAAGTATAGGTGTAAAGTTAATCCAGATTGATGCTAGTGGAACGATGGACGTGCGATCAGCTAACTGAATTACAGCCGCATTAGCTGGACTAATTTATCGCTGTGCAGATTTAGTGTGCTTTGTTTTCAGGCGCCGATTTCAGACATAATGGACGAATTTATTGTCTATTTTGTACGCATAATCGCATACAATTAATTGCAATCTAGATTTCTAATTACTTAATCTTTTTTTTTCTCCTCATACATTTTTCCCTCATATCAGTTCAATCTATTCGTGTTTAACAGAATTGATTCATTGATTATTGGTTGATGTAGGTTATTTTCCGATAAAATTCCTCTGTTATTATTTATATACAACGTTGAAAAGTTATGGAACAGAAGATTTAAGAAAAATCGATCAATTGATGTTTAGTTATTAATCAAATAGCTGTAAATATTCTGTTGAGTGATTTAAAATTAAAGTAGATGTACAGTCATTGTACAAGAAAATATAACATCATATATCAGTTGGTGGCTCTACTCAACTTCCCCTTTTAATACCAGTAAGCGGCTTTCGTGAGGTATTTTAGCACCTTTCCGTCCATAGTTGAATGAAATTTGGCGGCTCGTGAACTGAGTGGCATTTTACAATAATGAAGCTTAGAAAGAGACAGAAAGAATGGATGTGATGATGAGGCTTAGGGACTACATGGAAAATGGTAGGTACAATATTAATTTTGACTCTTGATAGAAAGTGGAATTTTAAATTGTAACAAATTGCTTGTCCCGGCGCATCCACCAAAATTTATATAATGATGACTAAAATGAATTTAGTCATTTTTGTATTTTAAAGGCGGGTATTTAGTATTTTAGGGATGTTTAATGGTTTTTTGGCACATAAGTGATGATATTTAAACGAAAATTAAAAAATATAAAGAAATAAAATATTCATTCAATCTTCTCTAAAATATTGTTTATTCCCAAATTGGTAATCTATTTATGTATTTTTGCATTTACAATTAGATTATAATAGAAACAGATTGCAATGTAACGGTATTAAAACAAATTCATCAAACAGAAAATTTTGATTTTCATTTCTATTGATGTGGTCCGATTGTTTAATTTAATTATTGTTAATTGGCACATTTTAATTAGCCTATAGTATCAAAACTGGAATCGAATTTGCCAAAACTACAAAAAAAAACAATCAATTATATTGATTTGATTGCTACTAAAACTGAATCGATATTCTCAAATTGAAAAAAGCACAATGTAATATAATGGCTTATACTTACTTGCATGACCGTATGATATTCCCTATCTGTTCAAGATTTGTTGGACGTTTATTTTTCAAACAATGTCCTGTTGATGTATATCTAATGTTGATTTAGTTGATTTGTTTTGGCCCCCGAAAATGACCACAATCAATTGTAATAGCGACAACAACAATCAATAGTAATCAATATCGTGTGTATTTACAACATGAACATACACCCATTCTACTTAATTGCCGGAATTAATCAGTAAACAATGTATGTGTCTATGTTTGTCCTCATTATAGTTTTCTTTTCACTTCTTCATTCCTCTAATCACTGTGAATACGATCGAATTTAATCAATTTTTGGGCACTTTCGTGACTGTAGATAAAGTAGACAATTGAATGAAAATCAAAAATAAAAAATTAAAACAAAGATGCACGTCTTTTCTATTGTATATGAAATTTAATTGAAATAAAGATTATTGGCAGTGCAAATAATGATAAATTTTGTAGATTTTCTTGGAAATTTATATTCTCATTATTATTCTGTGTAATTCAATTTATTTCGAACCAAATACGGGAATAAATAATGAATGAATTGTATATTTTCCGTAAGTCGGTATCGTGTATAATATTTCACTGTTCAGTTTAAATCTCTTTTGAGTTAGTTGGTTCTTTGTACGTATTTGAGTGTTTAAAATTAAATCGAATAGTAACCAAAAGCAAGGTCATCCCAAGCTCAACCTCAAACATTTGCACAATCGAATCATAGCAAATCCGACACGACCATTGTCTTAAAGCTGGGTTAAGTCATTCTCACAGAAACTAAGCTCTCATGTCAAGCAGCATCCTTTTCACAGTACCTACTCACCCTTAGATTTAGGCTTTAATAGAAACACAATCTTCCAAACTTTTACGACTGCTTTACGTCTAATCCGCAATTATATCATTTATGGGAGGTTTTAACAAAAATTATAGATAAAAAAGTCGTTTTTTAAAAGTATGCCTATGTTTGTTTGGATATAAATGTGCCGTACGAAAATTTGAACGGGTATTTACTGAGCCTAGAGGTGACGTTTCTTACAGAATAGCGTTAGTAGAAAGTGTCGCCCCCGTGTATATAGTTGATCATGCATGCGGAACGCACCCTTGGGTATTTGTTTATTTCTCGAACCCAGTTTCCTCAAATCTGCTTAAAACATCAAGTCAGGTTATCACAAGGGAAGTGAAGGCTTTTATATTGCACAGTCCTTTGAGATGGATTTCCTTTTTTTTTACAGTTAGCCTCTGGACGATATTGTTTACAAAACTACTAAAGAAAATGCATTGAATCTGGTTGTAGAATATTATATACAAACATTTCATGGAAATTCATCAATTCACGGTTAAAGAGAGCATAAGGTATTGACAAAAAAATACTTGCACCCATCAAAGTTCCACCATACACACTTATCACGATAGAAAAACCAACTTCATTTATATTTGTTTTACATATACAAGATAATATTAGTTGGTAAATTTTAATGAAAACATGTTAAACTTATTTACATTTTGCTATTGAATTAACTTTTCTATACATTATAAAAAAACTTTGAGTAAAACTTTTTAATTACACTGAAACAATAAAATCCAGAGAAAGAAGATTTTTTTTGAACGAAAAATTCCGAAACGTAAGTACAGAATAAAGGAACATGACTAAAAAAGAAAAACAATTAGCCTGGGATTTGTTTAAGCTTCAAGTAAAAATAAAAATATGCTCCTTTATTGATTGACTTTTATGTTTAGTAAAAGTAATTTAAAGAAAACAGTGAATAAATGTATATAGATTACATTGGAATTGAAAATTTCCATTGTTCTATTCTTCATCTGATGATAATTTTACAAATTGCTATTAACTTTTATTTAAAAAGGTAATATTGTTAAATTGTAATGTTGCCGAAATACGTTA
This sequence comes from Iselma pallidipennis, assembly GCA_037464855.1. Classification (NCBI taxonomy): domain Eukaryota; kingdom Metazoa; phylum Arthropoda; class Insecta; order Coleoptera; family Meloidae; genus Iselma; species Iselma pallidipennis. Next base: position 63,160 of record JAZBHA010000221.1, on the reverse strand, counting down.
GTTACAAGTTCCAATTGGGCGTGTGGAACTGCCCCATAAAACCTGTAGACGTAAGAATTCAAGTTGACTTTAATGGTAGATTGTTAAGCTTTGGTTTAAAGCTTTCTTTCGGCCCACCCTCTGCCATCCTTCTGTCGCCTTCAGTTAATTACAAGGGTTCCTCAGTTTGCCGCTTCTAAATTTTATCTATTCGACATCTTCTCTCGACTAGAGAGTTTCACGTCGGCGAGGCAAAATAGACAAACGACACGTGACCAGAATTGAGTTAGTTGTTGAGACTCTTTGTTAGATTTCTCCCTTCTTTTCCTCTCTAGTTACATTGATTAACCTGAAGTCGTTGCTGTGAATGAAAAATCTAACAAGAAAAAGAAGGCCAAAAAAAATGAACAACAATCTATTGCACCAAATCGATAAATATTTCAATCAGACTTGATAGAATTCGAAGATTGTTTGTCTTATTGTTAAGTTTACTATTCTGGATGATCGTTTCGCAGTTTTAGGTGTCAAGACAAACTTTTTATTTACACATGTTTGGACCGAACTGAGTATAAACTAGAGTATGAAGGGTAGAGACGAAACCCCTGCGGTGTCATTCGAAGATTTACAACTGTTGTCTGGAAAGTACAAACTTTTCTATCTTCTTGCGGGTGACCCTTCTCCTCTTTCTATCCCACTCCCCCCCCTATGCTTCTTTTACAAAGCGAACTTTTTCCGTTTCGATTCACTCTTATCGTTAGCCGTTCGTCGATATCTCAATTCATACAAAAGCGACGTTCTGGGGGCAATGGAATAGAACGAATTAGATCCGATCAGGTGTAATCACCGACATTATGAACCATTTGTCTGGACGACCAAACCGACATTTTCTTTACCATTATTGTATTGTCGACGTGTCAATTTTTATCGTTTATTTATACAAATATTTAACGATCATAAATAGCATACTTAACAAGGCAAATATTTCGCCAATTTAAATTGAACAATATTACTGTTACAGTAACTGAAGCGACTCAACGATGAACGACGAAATTATGTCGAGAATGTTCACAAATAAGTTGTGAAGATAGAAAGGGTGATAAATATTTTCTAAAACAAAACTTTTAATAATGCCAAGCAGATTTCATAAGCATAATATATTTGAAAGTTGAACCTTGGAAATTCATTTGCCAATTCTGGTGAATCTCCTCCAACCTACTTACCCCGCTGTGTTTTGTACACTGTATTTGTTCACTCGAAAAGTGGATAAAATATTCATATTTTGCGTGTTAATCTTTATTTCATGCCTTACGGGTCTAATTTTCAGGTAAGTTACGTTTGCTTGAGAGAAGAAATATTTATTTGAAAATTCTCTCTTGGATTATTTATCTGTAAATTCGATTCAATTAAATTCACAAATGAATTTCAACACTGTTTTTAATATAATGGCATTTTGGTCATTTCAACATAATGTAGGTACATACCTATATAAATATGTGTACCTATATAAAAACAATTTAATTTATAACATAACTATAGTTTATATTGGGATGTGACATTTGCAGTTAGCTTCGAGCTTTTCGTTATGTGTATATGTGCGAAAAGACCAACCCTCTAGGCTTTAAATCAAGACGTTGTCGAATGAGACACCATTATCAACCGGTTCTGTCGGAATTCGCCTTAGGACCTTTACTCTGATCCTATCAGCTTTCCAAGTTTGTACACACTACCCACTTTTCATCATCGTTGTTCTTTCCCTTCACTTCGCTTTTTCGTCATTTTTAACACAAGCGCATTTTTTTTATCATCGTCATCTCTCTTTGCCATTTAAATGACTACGAATTAGATTCACAAATAATTTATAATGCTTTTCGGTTTAGAAAAACGCCTCTTATTTCTTATGATTCATTTTATTCTATTGTAGATCCAACCAACATTTGATAATGGTATTTGGCGTAATGTAAATCAGAATATGGACTGTTATTCTTATTAACTTTGAAGTAATTGATTACTTTCAGTAATAAACAATAAAAACAGTATGACGAGTTGTCAATAAAACTGTGACTGCAAAACCCTTTGAATAAACTACAAACTTTCCGTGTAGTTATCGTCAATGTAATATTTACAGTCAATGCAGACATGTGAATAAATAATTGAAAATCCAATCCAGTGAAGTTTCCGTGTTACTGTTAGAAATCAAAGTCGACAGCAGAAGTCTCGAACAAAGCTGCAAAACTAGAGGAATGCTTTTACGAAAATAGTGTAACGAAAAAAGGAACAAGAAAACCACCAACCAGTTCTTATCGAAAACTTGTACATAACTAGAGAGGAGACCAACAACAACAACAACAACAACAACAACTACAAGTGACGACAACAACGACCGATTGAGATATTTTCAAGCGAAATAAGGCTGTCACGTACCTAAAAATCGCCCTTTGTGGAAGTTACATAGGAAATTGGATTTTGCAGTTTGTTCAACTATTTTCCCCAACATATGTAGGTGAACTGTGAGCAAAAATAGTTAAATCTAGTTTCAAACAAAACTAAATAGTAACAATTTTTCGGTAATGTAACTGTCGTCTTATTGAAATCAAACCTTTAAAAAGAAGATTTGCTAAGATTTAATAAAACTTAACCCACTTAGAGCAAGTATAGCTATAAAAAATTTATGATAATAAAACAAACCCTCGTATTTCTTAACTCTGATTTTTTACGTTGATATTTTTCCCATTGTATATAGATCCAGGTCACTTTTTATATTTCTATTTTTTTTTTTTTTATTAACATCAGCTTTGACGATCATAACCAGAAAATAATAAAACCAAATTGAACAAATTAAATGTTATTACTATCTAGGAGTATTTATATCCGAAAAAAAAACAGAGAAATTAACCGTTTAAATATACTGAAATTACAATTTTTATGGGCCTTTTCAATTGATTGAACCATAAAACCACAACAAACACTTTAAATTTTATAATTTCGAGTAAAAGAAGCAAAATAAGAATGAAAAGAGTGTAATGTTTTCAGTTTAAATACTACACTTCTTTTCTTGATCCTTGAAGAAGTTAAATAGAGACGTTTCAGATACAATTCGTTAACTTAAGTATACTTAATGTCGAAAGTTTACGTTTTACAGTCAACACGCAGTCTGAAAAGTTAATTGCTTAAAGAGTTCATACTACACCTGCTTAAAAGTTTCTACAAATCTATAAATATTTATTTTAGCACAAACTAACCGTATTGCTTTCTAAGGAAAAGAGTTTATTGTCAAAACCATATAATTACTTATAGTAAGCATTTATTCATCTCTTTTATTCCTTATAAAGTAAGCTCGAAATCGATTTTTCATGTTATCTTGGATCTATGTTTCGAAATCAATAAATTTCAAAATCAACGAATAAAAATAAACAAAAAAGCAATAACTGGACAAGGTAAATTTCATTAGAACAACTTCTATATACATGACGTCATATAAGGATGACAAAGAACCCTAGCACTTTATAACTATGACATGAGAAAAAGAAAATATGACGAACCCTACATTTTCCAATGATCAAACAATCGCATCGGACAGGACAAACAGGAAATATCTGTAATAACTTCTAAAATATTGAAGATCTCATAGCTTTATCAAACAATACCTTCGACGTAGACTTTAAAAAATCTACCCCATTTGATGAAAACCTTTAAGTAATTCGTGAACAGTTTCAATATTTATTCTAAACAAGTATAAGAAATTTATTACTTTCGTTAACAAAAGCTTTCAGTCTTCTTATAAATGAAAATCAAGACAATGTAGCTGCTGAGGAAGGTTTCTTACTCAAGTTGTGAAGAAAAACGAAATGTGTCACATGACCAGCGGCAATAATAGCCATTTTCAGTCTGAATGAACACAAGAAGGGACTTAAGACTTGGAATGAATTTACTGTGAAAAGCTTCACGTATAAATTCATTAAAATTTTCGTTGAAATATTTGAAGCGACGTAGAGAGAAAGGAAAAAGGGGAATTAGATTTTATTGACAAATTTTATTAATAAATTTGGTAACGAGCTTATATCTAAAAAAAATGCTCAATTAACCATCACTTGACATTATTTATGGTTGAAAAATATGAATCTACGACTAACAATGTCTCACACAATACACAGCGGAGTAAATTTAATAGTTTATTACTAATTGATGAGAAGGTTATTATTTGCATACCTATTGTAGATATTATCTATTATAATTCCAGATTGGGAAATTTAATTTCAACAAGGGATTTTGATTTGAAATTGGAAAGGCCGTAGCAGGATAAGCTATTAAAAATTGCCCCCGAAGCATTTCTCCCCTTTTAAGAGTCCAATGGGGTTGCAACTTTGTACTATGACTTTTCTTGGTAAAACACATCATTTGACTATAACATTGATCTCCTAGCTTCGGGGGCAATTTTTAATAGCTTATCCTGCTACGGCCTTTCTAACAATAAGTCGCTCTGTTATGATCAAATATAATAAGCAGCAGCAAGAGCGTGTATATGTATTGAAACCGTTCTGAAATCCTAACAAATTATTGAGTAAAATATCGACAAACAAATCACTCGCCCCTAAAAAAAAAACATGAAAAATCGACGGGAAATTATAAAATTCCACCCGATTAGTGGAAATTTCCCGCAATTATTGGCCTCAGATGTTTTGGTAATTTTTCCCTGACAACATTCAGCGAAGCACTGGAGCAGGAACTGATTGATAATGGCCCTAAATGTTTGTCTGCTATTAGATTTCAACATTCAGCTTTGGTCAATTAATTACAGGACGACAACCTAACATCATTAGGCTTACATTAGGTCATATCTGGTTCTTATTGTTAGTGAAGTGTACAATTATGATGTTTGAACTCGACGACATTTCAACCGTACATCTTTGTGTTTGTGTTTGTCTACTTGCATATATGTATCTGTCTTTTTATGTCTATATATTATATATCATCGTTTTTGTCGTGCTATTTTGCCTTTACCGCGGTTTTATCGCTTTCAGACAGGCAGGCCAGCTATGCACTTCAATCCTTGAACGGCTGCTATACATCAACTAGGAAATAAAATGCCCTGATGCTTTCAAAGACAGTGTTTTATGTCGCTTGTTTTCAATGATTTGTCAATGTTACCGGCTCGGCCCAGCAATTTTTCACCTGTTTTTAAAGTTTAAACACGCAACATTTCGTAACACGTTAGTTTGATCCCTTGAGCGTTCATCCAATATCTTTAAAAAGAAAACCGAATAACAACAAAATCGACTACCTAAATATATGAAAATTGTTTTTATTGTAAACTAATCAATCAATGAATTAATGATATTAAAGCATTTTCATTCTTGTCCAGAATAAAATCAAGTGGAATAAAGAAAAACTCGTATAATCGTTTGCAACTTTAATGCGACGTAATGAATTTAACGTGTCTTTGGTGAGTCTGAGTACTCGACTGGGTCTTCTGTCTTCATTTTGAGACGACTACCAACAACACTTCTAAACGGAAATGTAGGCAAGACAGACGGGAAATGGTAACATAAAGATTCCACTTTACTCTGGTGTGGATAGCGTTGAAGTGTAGTTCTTCCAGAAACCGTCTGTTTAAATGTATAACCAAGAATTCTGAGCTTTATTTGTTTCTCTACATGTGAGTGTGTTGGATACATATACATGTACACGTGCGGAAATCATATGTATGTATGTGTTTGAGTTTGTTAGTGCTGTCCTTCGTCTAAATTCCGACATTTTCAAGAAGCCATGTTGACGACAAATTGTGTCCGCCTGAAAGCTTAAATTTTGGTCGAAAAGGTTAATGGGGAGAAAGTCGGTGTCCTAAAGTTACACGTTTGCCACACACATATACGACTTTCTAAAAATTACCAATCCAATATATGGCTTAAATCTTCAAAAGTATAAATTTAGAGTAACAATTTGATGATAATAATAACATTCAATATCAAACTGTAAACAATGTGTTGAATTAATTTTATTAAACTGGTGATTGTTTGCTTTCCCTTGCAGCTTCAGGCTAAATTTAAATTACATATATTCGAATCAGAAAGTTTTTTCAGCATTTTCAGGGTGTGATAGATATATGGCATACTAACAATATTTATAAGTGTTTCATTTATTTTAGTTTTACTGCATCAACAAACTTTTGAATAAACGTACCGAATAAACACCCGAAACAAATAAGTTTATTTAGGGTAAATTCGTTTAAAATTTTAAATCTTCGATTGACAGGAAACGAAAAACAGTACATCCCGCTTGTAATTTAATTTTTATAAAATATTTAAAATTCACCCGAAAAATTCATCAGATAATAACTCACTCAAGCAGACTCATTCCTTGAAAGTAACTTTCTATTTTAAATTTCAAATTTGTTGAACGATTCTCGTCTGTGGTCTTAATTAATGTACAATAGAACACCTGCGCTGCTATGTATCTTGATTAATAAAGAAGGATTTCCAATTCTACTCTGGTATGTCTTTTTAGATCAAACAAACCGGATTGATGATACGTCAGCGTCAATCTTAAATATATTGTATGCTACAAGTATATAATTTCGAAGAGAATGACAAGGAATTTCTGAGCCAACAACAACAACAACATAAGATTTATTGTAGAAAACAGCTAGATTTTCATAGGATTCGTATGCATGCAACGATCTGACAAAGAAAATGGTGCAGATGCCAAATCTGCATTCACAAGTTTGCCAACAAAACTCAACTACCATCAACATATGGTCACGTTTACATTTTTTTTCCAAGCGAATATAGAAGAAGATTTTATAGAAAACATCGAAGATTTTCCAAAGGAAAAAGGAAAAAGAAATTTAGTTGATGATATGAATCAGAAGATTCCTTTTATTTTAGTAACTTATTTTCGATACCGTTTCAATCCGTCAACTTAAATTGATCTATCAGAGTACTAAATATACGAATAAAATGTTTTTCCTTGATATTGTCAATTTTATATTCGCTGACACAAAGATAACAAGTTGGAAGATGTCGTAAAACAATAAAGATTATGTTTCAGAAAAGAGGAGAAACAAGGAGAGCGACAGAGAGCTTTCTATGCTTTTCAATCTGCCTGAGGACTATCCTTGCAATGTGAATGAGATATTTTCAACATTACTCTTTGACAACAATATTACTAAGTTTGCTGTAGTTGCAATATCAATCCTGATTTTAGATATGTATACAAATAATACTATTATCTATAATACCAACATTAATTTCATTACTGTTAAGGCTTTATGGGCTCGTTTTAATAAAATGTTCGACTGGCAAAATTTTAGGATTGTTTCTACGACTGTATGATGGATTTTCATCGGCTTGTATTATTAAACACAATGTCAGAGCTGTGCTTTGATTTATAATCAGTCTGTCTGCGGGAATAAATCGAATTGGTGCTTTTTCCACACGGTGATTCGTCAATTTGAATTTATAACTTACCTGAATTTCTGATTATCGAAAATATTATTGATCGATTTGAGTTTGGCACTATTGGCAGTGCAGTAAATTTAGATTTGTTTTTTATTCCGTATTATAAATAATGGAAGGTAGTTTCAGTGATTAAAAACCAATTTGTTTTTAATACATACTCTTATTGTTAGCAGTGCCTGACTGGACATGGGGGATATGAAGCGATTTCCCCCGGGGGGCAATGAGTTTTGATGCCCAAATAGCGTTTGAGGGGCCACCTTTTAAGGCATTTTTTTTGATCAACTTTTTAAAAACAAAATCTAAAACCATAGTGTGCTGTAAAACTTACCCTTTCGATAATACCCTTTGCTGAACCTCTCCAATAAGCTTGTGCAGTCCCCCAAAGCGGATCATCAATAGTGGATGGTAGTGGTCCATTTAGAAAACACTTCACATTTATAACTTTTACAATTTAATGTTTGTGGTAATTTCACCCCCGTACTTACACTGCTTGACTCACACAACACACACTATCTCCAAGACACTATTTTATTTGAATTAATAGATTAGAAAATTTTGGATGTTGACCCGTCGATGTCTTGAAATCAACTGATTAGAAACTTGTAACAACAAAGGGTATTATACAACTTTATTTCGTATGTATCGTTGTTATCAAAAAGCAAAATCTTCTCTGTATACGTGTTTTGTACTGTTGTTCCGTAAAGTATGTAACAGCTATGTAAACAGTGCCGGACTGGACAGGGGGGGGTTATGGAGAGATTTCCCCTGGGGGCCAAATAGTGTTTGAGGGGCCACCGTTAACCTTTTGAGTAATTTTCTTGATCGTCAACTGATGAGATACCTTCGTTTCTTATAAATTCCTCCGGGGCCAAGGTAAGCTAGTCCGGTCCTGATTGTTAGTATGAGACAAAATTGCAGATTTTCATAATCCGATCACTGTGCAGCAAAATAATGCCACATTATTTCTATGTAAATATTTGGAAATGGTTACTATTGCATAAATTCTCATCACATTTGCCTAGTTTCCTGAGAATGCAGCAAATCTGCAAAACATCTACCGGTACAGAAGTGGAATTATTTTTGTTAAAATAACGTTTAACTATGAAACCAGACAAATACGGGAACACATAATTCATTTTTTGCATATTTAAAATAAACTAAAACGAATTGTTTGGGGAATTTCAAATATTTTATAACAAAATTCTAATAATAGTTGGGTTTTATAGAAAAACCTATGTGAAAACTGTCATGTTATTGGTCAGATCAGCGATGCCATGTACGTATTACAGTTTTGTAATTTACACTATTTTTTAATTAAAGGAAAAGCTAGAAATTGAATAGAAATAAAGAGAAATGTAATTTGTTGACATCTAGTAGATAATAAATCTACAATAAGTAAATGTATAGTTCAAAAACAGCAAACATCCAAATCAAATTACTCCACCTCGACCGATAAAAATTTATATTGATGCAGTAATGGATAATCAATGAAAAGCATTATCCTTCTTCATTTCTCATTCTATCATCTAGAAAATAGAAAGATTTAGACGCCACTCGGGAATTTTTCCTGCAACATTTTATCAAAATTAAATCCTTTAAATAGAAAACAAGGTATAATCAATAACAGGCACTAATATTTAAGGGAAATTTTGTATCTGTACCATTTTACACATTATCAAAATCTACACAAAAAAAAAACAGAGATACAAACAGAAGTTTTTCTGATTTGATTATATAAGCAAATCCTATTCTACCTCACATGTCGTATTTTTCAGACATACATTTCAGTTACAGATCCTGAAATATCTAACATTGTACGTAATGTTAAAAGCGAATTGGCTTTTTCTTTTCTATATACATTTAAGTTTGCGTATATATAAACACACACACATTTAAAATACAACATAAATGTTTTAGGAAATAAATGACAAATAAGGGAGGAAAAAAATTTCTACCATCTGCAAGTGACATGACGTCTAAAACGAGTTAAGTCGAAGAATGGGAAATAAACTCTGGATAAATTTCAGATATATAAATATACAGGAAAGAAGTCGTGTTATATGTGTATTATGGACCAATACGAAAAAACAAACCAACACAAAAAGGCAATTGGTCGACAATGCAAGGACATAAACAAGCCAGAAGTTAGAGAGAGTGAGAGACTGTGTAAAAATAAAGAAGGAACAACAGAGAAAGAGGAGTGAAATTAGGGCTCAGGTGGTAGTACTTTGCTAAATTCGTTTCTTGCCATTACAATATCCATTTTGTTTTGCATTACATCGACAATAGAGTCAGACAGTGAACATTTGATCGCATCATCCCTTAGTGTCCATGTGTACGCATTGATTGTTGAGTTGCATTGGCTTGAGCCCTAGGGATTACACACACACATACATATACACACAGACAAACACCACGGAGGATGGTCAGACGCCATTAACTTTACGGGCGTTCAATTCCGAATTTCCACACATCCACAGTAACATCACCTAGTACATTATCTTAACTAGTAAAATTATAGACATAAAGTCACATTTTCAGTAATTATGATATTGCATGCATATGAGTTCCGTTGATACTTTTCGTTAATTTAAAATTTAAATATTAAAGTGCCTGCCTGATTCGTTGCACTCAACATTAATACTAGAAAGAGACAGAATAAAATTTCAATTCAATTTAAGTATTTGTTGATAAATAATTCAACCCCCAATTGAATAATATTGAATTCTGACAGATCAAAGGTTACTGCCGATCAAAAAATTGGCTATCGGAAATGTGGGATTTTTCCAATTTTGTTCGTTGCCCCCTTTTAAAAATATGTAGGATATAGATTAAAAGAAAATTTCAATTTAATATCTCGGTTCTAAATTTTAGTCTTTTAATTTCAATTAGACATTTATTTGGTTGGTTGTGATTGAAAAATCCGAGAACGAAAAGTCAATAAGTTCACCATCCCTTGCACTACACAACATTAAATGTAATAAGAAGTGAATCCCCGTTTTCGGGGAAGCTTTATTGAATAGGATATATATTTCACGATAACGGTAAAAAGTCAGTTCACACCATTTGCACTAATATATATTCTTTTATTCGATGAAAAATGAACAAGTTATCTTCGTGGCCTGTTAATTGCATTCTTTAACGTTCTGTTTTAGTCAATGATTGCAAGCTTGAGAGAGACAAATGTTAAAAAACATCTATTAATTTCCTGTTCAATAAGAGATCTTTTTTAGAAGTTACAGTTAAAATAACGGAAACAATAACGGTATTCTATATTAGAACAAACAAGCTAATCTCAATAAATTCAGGGTTAGTAGATTAAACCAACCGATACTAAAGCGTCAACTAATCCGTTGAATATGGAAAACCGCGCTATACTCAAAGATAAAATCAGTCCTCAGTTATTGGTATATCTATATATGTGTGTGTCTGTGTGTTTTCAACACTAGAATCAGATCTACTCAATTATAACATTTCGGTTATGACCTGAAAGGTCTAACAGGCAATCCTCTTTTGACTATGTTACATGCAATCAACGCTGAGGACTCATTTAATTGTTATTTCATGCATTGTTCCAGAACTAGAAACCAGAATATTTAGGCCTATCATTGTCAACTATGATTTTGAAATACGATTAAACTTTACTGTTTAGTTACATTGACTTCATCTGTATACAAAAGAGAAAATCTTGTAATTTTTCATACTGTAAAGATACATTCATTCCTTGTCATAATGTTATAGCAATTAACAAGCCTTTATTGTTCTGATAATTGCAGGGATTACGAGCAACGGGAATCTGGAGTAATATTGGAATAATCCAATCCAGATACCATTCATATTTCGGCAGGTGAATATTAAACGCGTAGAGATTTCCAAGCGAGAACAACAGCAATTTGCAATTTTGCCTACCATTAACCAATTTTTCCATTCTACCATTTTTTTTGTACAAAATACAATAAAGTACATTATCAGCGTCTAAAATAAATGTCATCGAACTGAAAATTTTAATCTTTTTTCGTTTTCCTTCAATGTTACCTTCTTATGATCAATATTGCGTCGGATGTTGTTCCTCTCAATCTGGCTTGAAGCGACAGGCTGGCAATTATTTCGTTACCTTGATGTTTATTTTCAAACTTTTGTTTGTATGTGTGTAGGTTCGTTTGATGGTGGTGCGAATCAGAGGTTTGCTATGGGATCGGTAGCGTGTCAGACGTAACTTGTGAATATCCGTGTATCTGATTACGTCTGGCAGCACTAAAAGCCGTCGTAAAGCCGCGGGTTCATGCGAATTGCAAACGTTAATATAGTAATAGGATTTTGTGATATGGTTAGTGAGACTGAGATAGAGATAAAAGAGAAGAACAGGAACGAAAAAAGGTATACGCATACACACGTACATACATACATATACATATACATATACAGTTAAATGTGGGTGTGGAATCATAAAGTACAGTAGGGTGACGGTAAGTGTACGAGGACACAGAAATTGTTGACATACGTTTGAGAACACACGTTGGGAGATCTTTGTCAATATTATGCTTCAATCTTGAACCGCTGTCATACAGAACAACACAAAACGTATAAGATTTTACAGTCAAATACTCAACAGTTTCTCTACATTCTCGTGTTTATGTCAGCATCATTGCTATACAGCACCGTGGCTAACACCACCAACCACCAAACACTACCACCGCATTATGGAAATTTTCGCATATTTTAAGTCTAAGCTTAAACAGGCTAATTTCGTTAAGTTTAATTAACAAGTTCACCGTCATCTCGCCAAATTATAACATGTATAAATTAGTTTAAAACTAGAATTAATTTAATCGCATGCAAACGTTAAAGCTTCGACCTCTAACAGCACAAACCGGCACGTTGAGACATCTTACAACCTTTTTTCGGCTGTTGTTCTAATTGAACTACTGTTAAATCGTTACAACATTATTTAATCTATCGTAGCCAAGCAAACTAAAGCAAACCGATTTTGCTAACATATTTAATTAAAAATTCCTCCTACAGTGCGCGAACGCTTTCGGCTATCCCGGCGCATCCACCATATTTAGTTATTTTACATAAATTTGTTAAAAAAATCATCAGTATACTAATTCACCTGCGAAGAGGACCAATTTGCTTGTTTTTTTTTTAACTAAACTCTATTACAGAAGAACAGACAAAATAAAACTAAAAGTCGTTTCCTTTAGTAGATTGAACCGTAACTGATGAAAGCGGTTATCTCTATTTCTGTAACTTAAAGAATATATCGATAAAAATATATATCAGCTTTGTACCATATATTTCTTCATTACGACTGATAAATGAACGATTTTCTGTCGCACGGTTTTTTTTTTCGCTGAGACCGCTGTCGATAATTCACAAATTTATTACACGAAAAAAAAATGCTGGCAAACTGGAGTGTGTCTTTATAAGAGGATGTTGAGGGTGAAGGAGGAAAAAAGTCGAAATTTTATCGCCACAAAATCATCATCTTGTTTATACTGCATAACATCGTGTCGCACTTGTGTCGCTCCCCATCGTCTTTATCCAACGAAAATGACGACGGCAACGATGATGACGACAATCTTGAGTTCTTGTATGGCTTCCTTTTATACGCTCTCTCTAACCGTCACAACCAATGAATGATTGCTCATGAAAAATGATCGCAATGAAAGAATCGAACGATAATCTACGTAAGTCTGAAAAAAAAGGACAGAAAGTAATGCCTGGACAGAGACTACAGGGGAACATTTATGAGAAGTTTAGTCGTGGGATTATAACACTATTGAAGCTACGTGTGTATGTGTGGTTTGCGTAACCCTTTTTTTCAAGTCAGTTCTATTCACTTGATCTGTCACAAATTGAATCTAGAGACAAGAAAATATAATACAAATTGATTGTGTGATTTGTTGAGGTGGCGTCAAATAGGAAACGAACTTCAAACTATTTCATTCATAATATTTTCCCTTGTTTGAAGGTTGATATCACATCTGAAATTGTTGTTTTTGAATTGTTTAATAAAAGCATTTATCTCCCCTTTTCATTTATCGTGAATGAATGAAATTTGTGTTCTATTATTAATTCAGTAATATAAGAAATTTATTTCATGACTATATTAGAGAATTAAGCGGCTTATAAATGTCATAATATATATGTATATATATATTTTAATGGTCTCCCTTTCTGAAATTTATTCATAGCTATTCGTTTCTATCCTACATATTTGAGCATCATGGAACGCTTAGTCCAATCTTTCGTATCAAAAGCAATAAGGGGCCCGCCTAAATCCGATTGGAAACCTCAGCAGATTATTGAGATTCGTTCAGTCGTCCTCTGGGCAGGAGCTGAAGCGACAGGGCCAGAGGTAAATCCTTCCCATGGGACAACTGAGAAGATTCGCAAAGAACTGACTCTGCTCTCATCGTACCAAATACACGAGACTTTTACAAACTTCTTTTTCAGTGATTTTTCTTAAATAAAAAAAAAGAAACTTCTTCTCTTTCATCCCTCAGTTAATATACGTCGGTAGAACTAATATTGATATTTTTCAATATCGTGAACATTATTGGAACTTTAAAGGCAAACGATCATAATTCAAACAAGACTATAAAATTTGCAATATTAAAATTTTCATTTAGGATGTAATGTTATGTGTTAAAACGACAAATTTATAGCGGCACTATGAGATATAATTTCTCGTTAGTGTTGTATAGGGTTGGTTCATATATTGCCTTAAACTATACTATGTCGCTTTTAACTACAAATTAATGACTTGCAAATATAGGAAACTGTTATGGAATAAAATAAAAACAAAACAACCACTTTCGTTGTTAATGTCATACTTGAATGATAACGTATACACGGTACCTATGTATTGAACTCTAACGCGGAAAACTTTCCACAACATTCTGGACTCTTTTTGTCCTAAAATGATGGAAGCCATTTCAATAACGCCATCATACTTGCAAGAATCTCAACAAATACAACACAATAAGAAAGAAGAGAAGTTAACAAGTTGAACGATAAACTCGACTTGCAACTCACATATCGAATATAATACTCTGCACATATAATGAGAAATTGTCAAGTATTCGCTTTTGTGAAGTCCTAGAAAATATATTTTAATATACCTATCTACCTCATTTGTATTTAAAAGGCTGATATTCAATTTAACAATCCAATCATCCAGTAAATGGTATAATGAAATTCTAATTAAATCGGAACTCTTTGCATGCATAAATCGAAATTACTGTCGCCTCTTGACTATCTAACTCAGATAATTGTATCACTTCTTTAGTGTTTACTTGCAGCAACAATTCATATTATAATGGTAGAAAAATAAACAATCATTATTGAAATAATTGCAAAAATTAAACCTGGAAATAGCGACCACAAATGGTTCAAATATTCTTACGATTACCTATTATTGCAATTTGTGTCCACAAAATATCGAATAATCCTACATTAAATTCATAATACTACACGAATTTATCGAAATATCGGACTTAACAGGTGATAAATCCGATATAGCAATTAATGTTTAACGGTGTATAGTTGGTAATACATATGTATATTGATGGTTGTACAACTATTAATGTTGGCTAGATATGATATAAAATAATACTCCAACATCTGGCAGCTTTGTTTTACGATACAACATCTTATACTAAAAACAAAACAACCAGTTTTATGTTGTAAAAGGTCCCGTTTATGAAACTATTCACCAACGAATATGGATAATATAGGATAGAACGTATACATAATAAAACCTTCATCTTTTTTAAACTTTCAAAGTGGCTTCTGTTCTCCACGTTCTGTCAGTTGTTTATAGGCATCAGAAAACAAAAACAAAAAAAAAAGAGAGAGAGAGAGACGCAGAAATCACTAATGTAGGGAGGGATGGTATTGGTAAGTTTGCTAAGGGTGACCTCGACGCGTTATACGTTAGCTTTTTGTCATTTTTACGGTCACCCAGTTTATGGTGCGAGATGATAGCGTTAGTAACGGCTTTATGAACAGCACCAGAGTCCTCTCTTATCTCTTATCATGTTGTCTGCCGGGATTGTGCTCATGTCGTTCTCAGTCCATACACATCAGCCCCTGTTTTGAGTCCATCATTTTATAATGAAGCCGTCTCGAATTTTATTTCTATTGTGAATAATATGTAGATAAGACAATTTTGACAAAAATTTATCGTTACGATACTATCTTTTTGGTCAACGTACATAAAATTGCTTTGAGTGTAAAAGTTGTCAATTAGAATTATAATATAAAAGCAAAAAAGAGTCATTTTTTAAGCTGATGCTGATATATGACATTCTCTTCTTTTAACAACGAATACGATATGCAGGATTATTAGAATAAAGTGTGGTCCTCCAGAGCATGAGAGCAAAGGAAACAATGGATATTAGCAATCTCCAGTTCATGAATTGAAGCAAGATAACAAACACAATTACCCTACTATCGTTTGCAAGGTAACGAGGCTGCTTATACATTGTTCCACTAACATTCACAACTTTAGAAGTATGGAACTCGTCGTGTTTGTTATCTCGCTTCGATTGATGTATTAGAGATTGCCAATATATGTCATTTTTTGCTCTCGTGCTCTGCAAGACCGCGCCTTATTCTGAAATGACCTGTATAGGATACATATTGCAATTTAGTATTCACACATGACTAACACGAATCAAGGAGGTAGAGAAATATGAATTCAAACCATATACTTTCCAGAATGATTATGCAGAAAAGTCATACACTCTAGAAATAGACAGTATTCAATTTAAATTTTCTCCAGTACGACATACTTTGAAGGATTTTTTAAATATTCTACCCAGAATATTTTATATTCAATTATTCGTACTAGTTCGGATTCTATTTCGAATTTATATTCAATAGAATATGTTTGTGATTAAATAGACAATTGCTTCTAAGCTCTTGGGATCATAACTCAGAGAAATGTCAGTCGATTTTCTGATGAATTGCAAAACTTGCAGAGACAGTTGTTGTGGAAAAGCTAAGGGAATAGTTTGTTGTTCGATCATGTAATGACTAAATGTTAGTCGCGTATTTCTCCTTCTAGATTCTCGTCTATTCCATATTGCATTTTGAAATATTATGGATATTTGCAATAGTCCCCTATTTTAGTATGAACGTTTTCTTATTTTATTTTCGTTTGGATCAAAATAAGCTGTTCATGAAGCTGTTGGTAAGACTCTAAATTACTCTAAAATGTCACCTCAGATATCTATTAGACAACAAATATGCAAGTCTATTAGTATTTCTAAATAAAACCGGAAAACTTTCATCAATTTAGAAACTGTTGATCAAATTTTTGCTGGACATGTTTTCAAGTTATCAACTTCTATAAAATTTCATATTCGCTTTGCATTCGAATTAAAGTACACTTTAAATACTTGTAAAAGAAAACAATTAAGTCAAATGCAATTAATTAAATGAATCTTAAGATTGTGGTAACAAATTCGGGCACATAAATTTAAACCAAACCTACAAAAGTATCGTCGTCGTTGTTGTTGTTACTGTCGGACAGAAGCCAGAACGACGACGACGATGCCGACACAAAAATTAAGTTTTAATTAAATTATTCATGGAAACAAATTCCTGAAAAACAAGAGTAAGAGTGAAAAGTATAAATTTCTGTGAAGATTTTAAATGTTCCATTACGCATGAAGAGACACTATTATTCATGATTATATACAAGAGTTTTGCCTCTTGTAAAATTAATGACTGGATAAATTCTTACGGGGCACAGCATTTCTGCGGTTGAATGATACACCACCACCACGATTACTGCAAGGTTTTGCATGTTTCGCTCGCACAACCAAATTTATTCATTACTGTAAGTATACAATATTTTTCATTACAAAATTATAACAAAGCATTTTGCAAAAATTGTACATTGGAGTCTTAAAAGTGAATCTTAATATCTTATTCAGTACGTGAAAATTATGGATAATTAATAAAAATAGGTGTTTCTAAACCGCCTTTATCGAAAATTATTCCTATATGATTACCTGACTGAAACCCATCCTTCTCTCCTTTTTAAGTTATATTTACTCAAGTTGAACAGAAAATATAGGTTAGTTTAGTGTTTATATTGATTTTGATTTGGCTATTGATAGCATCAACATAGGGGTTTGATTCGTGTTCATTTTTTACCAGACTAACATCGATGTGAGAAGGGTCTAGAACGTCTGCCTCAAATTTGAATGAATCGTCCACGTCGTAATTAGGTCGCATTGTAATCTAAATAAATTAAAACAGACTATGAATAAAATAAATAATTGACATAAATAGTAGACGACTATTATACCGATGACAGTCAGATACAGTATACACAGATACAACATAAAATGTTATCTCATTTTCTGCACGTCTTCAACAATATTCAAATAGCCTTTCTCTCTTGAGTTCCGAGCGAAATAGTGAAAGAAATACCTGAAGTTCAATTTACACTTAAAAAAAGGAACAGATAAGAGTGCGCGTCTAGCATCGTCTTTTATCCGGAACGACGAGCGATGTTTCGTATCAATCAAAGGAGGAGAACAGGGCTTAAGGGTTGAAATGAGGAAGTGTACGTCTACGTGTGTGTCTCACTTGAGGGACAGCAAACCGACCTTTTTATATTGGTACTGAAACGTGTCCTTAATATTATAGAACTCTGTATACAATGTTGGCTTGAAATTATATTATTTACATTGATCATGTAAACTAGGTTTCTGTTTCAATTTCCTGAAATGATAATTCGTACTGAATTCTATATTTTATTTAATCTTTTGCAATAAAAAATCCACCAAATGGAACTGTCAATTAGTTTAAACTAATCAAGCGTTTAAGTCAACATATTAAAGACCGTTTTAATACGAATTGCTGATTACTGCTGTTAAGTTTTCATTGCGATATAATTAAATTAAGGATGAGTGTTTGCACTTCCCCTACATGAAATTGTCTTCATTTATCATTTCCGCTGCTGTATGCCTGACTTATATACTGCTGCAGGTTTTCATCACTTTATTAAATTCCTGTTTAGTGCGATATTAAATTGTGATGCAGCAAGTGGCTGAAAGAATATTTAGAACAGTTACAACCTGTAAAAGTGCTTATTCGGTCTATCCATCAAAAAAAAAAGGAATGGACAACTAAATAAACAGATGAGCCTCTTTTCTGTGTTTCAACATCAAGAATTCTTTCGGTTTTTGCATTTTGCTTGTGATGCCAATATTGAAAATAACTGGAAATCCTCAAGTGTTTTCTTTCATGTTTCGTGGTTGGCCATACTGGTGATTTCCACAAGGATTTTAACGAAACTTATGTTGGAAATAGTGGTTCATTGTAGCTATTTAAAACAGGGCTGGTTGTGGATCTACAATCGTAAATGCAACCAAATGCGGCTGCAGACTTAGCTGTAATGAAATGCCACTTCACGTTACAATGTGTTAAAAGAGGTTTTGACGTTGCCATTGGGGTAAACTGTTTATTGTAGTTTACGTGTACGTAAACCCATATGGTTGGAAATTGTATTTCTAAGAAAATATTTTATTTTGCTAAAACTTTAACGAATTATTGTTAAATGGAAATTTTCTCGTCTTGAGATATTTTAGTCAGGATTTTCAGTATAAACATAACTAAATTTTATTAATATTGGAATGATTTATGTAGGTTGTTTCGAAGTTATTTTTACATTTGAGAAGAATAAATTTTCTTATCCGGAAAGCTACTGTGTTTCACTACATTAGAAAATACGAAGTATTGGAGATTCCATATAAAAGGGTACTGGAGACCTAAATTAAAGAGCTATGCTACCAACAAGTTGGTGTACGCAGAAAAGTTCAGAAAACGGTGACGATGTATGTTAAATTCCACTACTGACAGGTTTCATCAGATTTAGAGCCTATTCTTTACACGAAAGTAACTATGTCCATTTATTTACATGAAAATGCACACCTATGTTTCTACTCATAGCTACTTTTACTGAATGTCTTTTTTAATAAGCTTTAAAAATTGCATGTCTGACCCGTTGTCGCATAATTTATTGCTCGTTTCATGATTCATCACGCAACTTCTAAGAAATATTATAAATGTAAAATACTAGAACAAAATTAAGATAGAACAGTAAAAAGTTAAAGCTTTAAATTGTTGACAACTAAGAAGGGCTTATAATTTAAACGTGGTCAATTTTTTTTAAGTATCTACTCATGAAAATGTAAAGAGTACATTGCTTTCATGTACAACAAAGATGTTGTACCCTTCCGTTTCTTTGTACACTATTATGAATGAAAAGCGTGAACTTTTTTGTCAAATTACATTAAAATGCCATTATGTAGATTAGAATCTTTTCCAAAGAAACTAAATAGCGTCGCTGCAGCCGTCTTGAGACTCGCTGCCAGTAACTCTCCACAAGATTACTTAAAGTATTTCTGCCGGCATTTCTTCATGTGATGGTGGTACACTCTATAATTTATAGTACAAATATTCCTTTGTTGTTAGTAAAGTATCCTTTGTTGACACATTATTAAAATAGTAATTCAAGTGTATTATTATAAAAATAAGTTACTATTGTTGCTATGATCCAAAAAAAGCAATATCCCATGGGTTAGATTCTTTTGAAATTTCGTTCAAATATTAGTCAAAGATCTAAAGTCGGTGGATTGTCCGGTGCAAGTTACAAAGTAAACCCAACGAGTCGGCGCCTTTCGCCATAAGTGATGTCGTGATGCCTTGATAGGATTACGAAGGTCGGCCATTGTGAACTCTCAAATATCTTGGGATTTATCAGCCAGATTGGAATTTAGGACAGCGACTTTTAAACTCCACAGATTGTACATCATGCTACTTTATTTTTATACGACTATAACGATAAAATGTGGTGTTTTAGTTCTTTTTTGATTTTCTAGTCGGTAGAAAACTGAAAGATTTATTTCTATCATCAGATAATTTATTTATACTACAATAGCAAAGATAGTGCTTTTATTGTTATTGTTACTATGGGAAATTTAAAATACACAAAAAGTTCTGAGTATGGAAACAACCCCTTTACTGTATTTTTCTCTCTTGCTTAATTAACAACAACTTTGCGCGGTCAAGCAACGAACCTACTAAATTACCAATATAAATCAAAAGTCTTGTAGCACCTGTTAATCAATTCTATACAATCCGTTCGCCTTCCGGTAACTTTTCAGACCTTCAGTTAGCATATTCGTACTGATTTTGTGCCCTAATTTATCAATAGGATCTCATTAAATTATAAAATAAATAAATATTGCGGAAATTGAATTAACGTCTTTATTATCGTAACAGAAAGTCTACCAGATTTTCCATACATTAAGCAATGAATCAGTCTAGTTGTATTTGAATAAACGAACTATGATAGTGACATTTAGTCAAGTAAACCTGCTTAAAGTGTCACTTTTAATGGGTGTACACGTACTTGTTTTCTGTACAAATTGAACAGACATAGATATATAAGTGAATGAAAAATGGATAGAAAACGGTAAACAGTTAAAAGAAAAGCTCACCAAATAATAGATATTCGAAAAAAAAACACCAATATCGTATCGTCTCATTCCTCACAGGCAGTCGAGGGACACTTGTGTTCGACGGTTGTCTGCAATGTGGTATTCCGGCTCACGTACAAGAAACATGACGCAATAAAGATGAGTGGGCTAGCTCTAGAGTAAAGTAATGTGACCTGACAGCGACAGCCAAAACAGATCTCTCTACTCTAGACCAGAATCTCGGATAGTAGAAAAGACCTTTGACTTGACATGTTAGCTAGCTAACCGTAGAACAATATAACGATGAAAACGGTAAAGCTGTATCATACGACTTATATGTACATTGTACATATATACGACATCCATATTATAATACATAAAACTAACAACAATCTATTTTGCTTGTGTGCGTGTACTATACGACTGTCAGGAATTAGAAACGTGAAAGGGCACGGCACGTGATTTTGACCCCTTCCACATAATACACTTAGAATACAGATGAAATATTCACAAAGTAACTGTCTTAGACCGGAAAATGTACGTACATGAAAGCCTGAAATAAATTATTACGAAACTGGATAGAATCGAAACTTTGACACAAAAGTTTAAAAGGTTGGTAAAGGAAAATAAACTACATTGAAACAACATCCACTGTTTATTGTGTATTCTACATAAACATATATATGTATAACGTTATGTCAATGGCTGTATAAACGTACATGTATATAAATGGGGTAGAATGTTGTGGTCGATATGAAAATCATTGTTGAAATCATCCAACTAGTATCTCCATTGCAAATGCAGCTTAGTTTGTAAACTCAGCTACAGTTATATTGACGCTTTTAGGCAGATCCTTCAACTATTGTCTTTCTAAACAACAATAAAGCATAAGACAGCTTTATTTCAATGTACATTCCTTTATACAAGATTACACAAACAAATATACGTATAGTTCTACCTGTGTTAACAAATAAAGATAAGGCACTACATTATAGACTGTTGAGCAATAAGTCATCGCGATTTCCAGAAATGTTGGCACACAGACACAGATGAAAGATACCTCAATAAACAAAAGGTTTTTATTAAAAATGTTTATAAATGTATTGTTTACCTACTGATTTCACTGGAGTCTAATAAAAATTATGAATTTAGGAGAATACTTTTATTTTTAATCTAAAGCTTTTCTTTTCATGCATAAAGCAATAACGGATCGTACAAATACAGGCCACTGTTTACTAAAGATCACACTTGCAAAAAAATTGAAATTAAGCTTTGTCGAGCAATATTCATTGGTTTGTGTAAATTTTAGAAAATGTAGATAAAATGTAGTTTTCAATTATTCGACGAAAAACTGCTATCGAATCGGAATTCTCAATTTTTCATTAATAACTGTTTTAGCACGAACATGATGTAAATTTAGCTATAATTTTGAATTTGTATTCTCATTTATTGATATTCTTGGTTATATTTACTTAGGGTATCCATACATTCCCTCAGCTTTATAAATCTATCTAGTTTCTCTCCTACTGTTGGTCTGTAGCAGATTATGAATGTATAATTCTATTGTCGTGACACAATGTATAGGGTAACATGAGAATTCTCCACTGAACAAAATATATAAAGCATATAGGGAAGTGTTATTACTAACCAATGTTACAATAGAAGCTTCGTACGGTCCGAGTACGATAAATATGAGATATATTGTAACATTCTCACACATATACATATACACACACATTGGTTGTAGTATGTATAAATCTACATACCTATATATGTACATGTATAGATCGAAATACATATAACACGATTCTCGCGTTCTCCTGAATACAATATTGGCTCATTCGGAAATTTATATTGTCTGCACCGATGATAAGGGTACCAGTAATAAATTACACTGAAAAAATGCCATTTGTAAAAGTCCCACGCCGGTTCCGTTTGTTTTAGAAGGAGGGTCTCTAGGTCTTTTTACATTGCACGCCCTGGAACGCGCCACAACCGTTATTAGATTGATATGAGCGATATGTTTTTTTCCGAAAAAATTCTATCTTAAAACGGTCAGAATATTAGTCACTAGGAAAATGTACAAAAGAATGACTGAATTCCTAAATGTACAATTTTTATTACCTACAACACACTACAGGTATATTTAAAATTTGATTAAAAATGGTGGAGGCGCCGGGCTAAATGGAACGTTTATTTTTTGCATTTTTGTTCTCTCTCAATATAAAATCAATCAAAATGTAGTAAGTCTATACAATACCAGAGAATTAATGTTTAAAATCAATTTTATGTGGGAAGTAAAACCACAGTATTAAGTTCTAAAATTGTCAGTTCGCGTCAAATCTATTTTCATTGTTCAATGGAACGTTAAACAAGGCATTATAATATAATCATAGAGACTGATGAGTATTATTGATTTCTGAAAAACTATCCACTTTGCTCCTATATTTTATATTTATTTAATCAGATTACAACTAAGTACATTTAATGAGTTCATCTTTAATAAATTAAGTACCTGGCTATTACAATTATATGAACAATTCAATCTTTATGTTAGGAAAACAGGAAAGCTAGTATAGTTGAAATAAAACGTTGAGCTTTACCTGGAAAATACGTTACTTGAATTTAGTCCATCAACATTCACTTTTATCTTGCCTAAACAATTCCACTTCTTTTACAATTTTATATATAAATTCAAATCAATTTTCGACCGAGCTCTGCTTGTTATTTGTTTAAAAAAATCTTTGTTCCTTCAATCCATTTATATTTGAAATTAGAATCTGAATTCTTTTGTTGAATAATTTCCAACGGTAACAATTGCGAAAAAAAAATCCAAAGAAAGAATGCTGTAAACCCAGTTCAAAAATGTGGAAATATTTATTGAAGGGTGATTTCAAGATTTCATTCGTTCGTTCGTTTCTGTTACTTCTATTTCCACTGATATTCTATCTTTATCTTTCGTTCTACTTTATATAAATTTTTCCGTTGTATTTTAGGTCTGAAATTAACTGTGGTGGGCAATTTATTATTGTACTTTCGACCTCCAGGGAAGCTAGATTCTGGGGATTATGTATGAAAAGGAGTAATCGTCCGGCTGTAATGAGGGGTTGTCAGTGGTCGGTGAATTATTTTGTTGAGTAATAATAGAGCATGTAACACTACCAGTCCTCCTTTCCTTGATACATTGCACAAATGAAAATTGGACTTTCGTGATGGGTAGAAATGTAAACATATATGATCGAAACGAAATTTTCATTTAAACAAATATTTAAATTGAATTGAAATTGTATTTTTTTTTTGATCAATGAATGGTATAAATTAAATTCCCAATATACATACAAAAGGAGAATGTATTACAGCTTTTTCGGTTAGTGTAAAAGTCGCATCTTTTCGGATTAAATAAAAGCAGCTTATTTCCATCTTCTATCTAGTCCGATTTTCTCGTTCCACAACCTTTCACAGAAGGCAATCCATAGTCAAGTAATCATATCACATCGGGATATTAAAGTCGTTCGGTATCTGATTTATGAAGGAACAAAAAGAAAGACAGCGAAAGTGGCGGGAAAGAGACGGAAAATCTTACCACTTTGAATTGTGAAACTATGTCAAACAGGGGTGTCTAAAAGCACACAAAACTCTTTCCCACTCTTCGTCTACTTTATCGAAATGCAGTCCGTTAAATTTACTAGTCCCGTTCAAGGAATTGTAGATTTCCCGTTACAGTTTTATTGCAAAGCATCTTCGGACAGGGCGTGAAATTGAAAAACTTTCTTATAAAAATAAGTCCATCGGGAGGAATGATATCTTCTAACATGAAACAATTACTGATGTTGAAATTCGCTGACTACAGGCATCTGTTCATGTTCAAACATCTTCTTATATGGTGCACTAGAGTATTGTTTATGATGGACGAGTCTGATATTGTCCAAGATTTTACAAATTTCTGATATTATATCGAAGATAAGTTAAAACTGTAGTAGCACGAATTGAAATTGAAAATTTCCTACAGGATAAAGGATAAAGAAATTGGTATAGACGAGATAAACAACTTTCTATTAAGAAGAAACGTGCACGATTGTGTACTGTCTGGATTTAATAATTTTGTTTTGAACAAGTTATTTACTAAACGGATTTAAATTAATTAAGACAAATGACAATACGGGATGGATTCGCTTCAAACGAACCATTTAAATAATGTTAATTTGCTATCTATTGTCGAAACTGGGTGGACGAATTTTGGATAGGGAAATATCAAAGGCTCTTGTTATTCATTAATATTCAATAATGATAAACGCGAACTGAATTATGCAAATTCATTCTCCCTCCCGGGGCTGATTCATTATTTTTTCTCCCATCGGCTTCGTAAGTAGGCGATTATTGACCTGTTACTATGGCAGTATGTGAAATTTACCGCCTTAGGTCTGTAATATTCATCATGTACAACGATTACATCCCTAGGGGTGCAATATTGTTTGAAGTTTTTCAAAATATCTGTATTATATTTACTGAATGTGATGCTAACGAAGCACGCACAGCTGATTTGACAGGTATATTGAAATGCTTACCGGTCCGGAGTGTTTTTGCGACACGAGACGTAGTGACTGCAAAACTTCACTTACAACCCTTGGTACATTCCTCTTACAACACTTAGAGCCTAGCCAATTTCAATTCAATCGCCGTACTCCTGAAACAATGATATTTTACTAAAAACTCGAATCCCATTAATAATAAATGAAGCAAATCGACAACAGAAAACCACAAATTACACAACTTTGAGATTGGTGTGTTATTTGTAGCCATCTTTATTAAATTTAAAATGAAAGTCATGCATTTTGCCAGTTATTATCTCTATAATTTCTTTATCTTCACCAAGAAACAGATGGTGGAAACTAAATCATTCCATCCGGGTATATTAAAAGAAATCTAAAATTGAACAGTCTCTCTCCTTCGAAAGTTAACCTCCTTTGCAACACTGTAATATCAGAATGACGTGATATATTAAACCAAGTTCTTCAATATTTTTCAATATCTAGTCAAGACTAACTACCCCCACAACCGTTTCAAGAAAAAAAAATATCAAAAATGAAAGAGTTTGTAATCAAAAATAAACAACCTAGAAAGACTTAATAGTTCTATCCAGTTTCTATTTCCAGAAAATTGTATGTCAACAACGGACGTCTTACTGTAAAACATTCAAATTAGCCGTCCGTTCCATTTTTCTAGATGACATTTAATGGAAGGATAAGCGAAATTCTTGTGCTTGGCTTTCCGTAATGGAAGTTTATTCTTTTTTTTTCAATTGTCATTCACTTGACACAGTCTATTTTGCTTTACGCTTTTTTTTACGTACGAAAATAAAATCTTCAAAAATTTCGATATCTGCCATATCCACAAAGTATTATAAATTTCTTTATATCCTTATATGAAAATTCTTTTTTAACCTTGGTGCTGTAAGGCAAAAAATTCGCAGGTAAGAGGTATATATGTTTGTATAGATGTGTGTTTGTGTGTGTGTATATATTTTTGAGCTTTGTAGTTTCTAGAAGATGTACTTCAAAAGGATATCTCTTTGGGAAGATTCGCCGTTTGTCAATATTTTACTTGGAAATTCGTTAGTTGCCGGTCGACAGAACTACTTAGTGTTCACTTGACTTATTTTCCAAGCTTCTTCTACTGTCACTGCTATAGAAGAATAGTAAAACAGGGAGAACAAAACGAATAAACAGGCATAGAGTGAAAGAATTAATTTAGTTACAATAAACGGTTGATTACACTGAAATGCAATTTTCCAACGATGTACATATATGCATGTATATTGAAATTCTGTTTACAATGAATTTCAAAAAAAGCTGATTTTTCTCGAATTTGTTCATGTTTTTTTTCACACTCAAATTTGTTAACTAAATTCTTTGTTTGTTGGTGAGATTGAATTAAAAATATTTAACAGATAATGTAATAATAGTAAATGGAATATTTATACGATTACACTTTTCCATTTTTAGCAACTCAGATATTTCTGGGTGTCCGACGTCCATTGTACCGTCGACCAAATAATACAACGCCAGTATAAAGGCAGAAATTATGAAAACTACAAATCAAAACGAGAACAAACAGAGCAGACGATAAAGTATGGTTACATTAAAAGGGAAGTGTCATGAATGGTGGCTGGGTGAAAGGCTAGAATGAGATAGATATATATACATAGAGAATGGGCTATATTCCCAGACAACCAAACTAGAGGGATGTGGGTTAGAGGGTAGAAAGCCGCCGGACTACCGGAAGGTCGCTAAAATATTATCAGACAAACAATAGGGGAACTTCCTGCTCACTATACAACAATGTTACAATAAAACAAATTAAAAATATTATAGCTCTCAACTGGTATAGTATACTGTTGAAAGCGAGAAAGGGTGAAATACGTTCCCTATAAAATTGCAATGTCAGTTATGTTATAATATTTTTTCAGTCAGCATCCCCACCAGTCGTAACAGTAGAAGAGAGATGTTAATAAATGAAATGTGATGAGAATGGCCGGAAAAAATCCCCATTTCCGTACTGTCAAGTTTTTCCTCTGCAATGTTGAACTGATTTGTGAACAATTCTTCTGTAAAGATAGGCTAATTAGTACAACATCGCTTGTTCTGCTGTGAACCAGGTGATAATATAATAATTTGTACTACCACAACAAAAAAACTAACTAAAACTAACCACCGAAAACAGTTGAAAATCGAATAGTTTCGTGTAAAGTTTATGTTAATGGAAGCACAATTTTTTTACTAACAAAATCAAAATCTTTATCTGATTAGTTGAAGTTCCGTTCAAGTAAATACGAGTGATAAGATGTCTAATTTAAGTTAGATATTTGGAAATTCTTAACTGATTCCTTGATACATGGTAAGTAAATAATAGAGAGGAAATTAATCGGAAATGGCTTCATCCCATTTCGGATCTGAGGGGTACATTTTGCGACAGATCCAGTCAAAGTGTAGCCCGTGGCTTGTTTAAAATTAATTTTCATTCTGTAATTGCTCCGACGACGTTAATTTATACCTAAAGATCTATTCGTGGCGAGATGAGGCGTTCTACTCAAGGAAACTAGACGTGATATGGTATAAGAGAGAACTGGTAAATAAAGAGATGTTTTTAGATGTAATGATACACTAATACAGATAAACGTATTTATGTAGAAATAGTTTGTTGATTTTCGGTTTATTATCATTTTAAATAAATTATTACTTGAAAGTTTTCATTCAGATATGTTATCGATTTATTTTAAAATTAATATAGATAGATATATCTTACTCTAAACTGGTGGAAATGTTCGGAATTTCACCAGATTCCACTAACAATAAGCGAAAACAACAGATCCTGAGTTTACCGAATTATAAAGCGTTAAAACAAACTATAACCCTAGAATCTATTCGATAAGCAAATATGTCCAAAACAGAAGCGAAGCTTAGATTCATGTTATTGATAGTGAAATATTAAACTATTGGTAGTATTGATTTTAATTAAATTTTGATTGGAATATCCTTTTAAAGTATCACCAATCCAAATTTCACCCATTTAAACAGTTGTCATTAATATGTCTACATAGTTACAAATGATCGAGTATGGTTCATGTGGTAATAAACAGAGCCGGTTCAAGGAAAGATCGAGTTGTGCGACCTCTTAGGGCGCTGTAATATTAGGGGCGCAAAATTTTTAGAATAACCTGGCTTTTCCATTTCTGAAAATTGACATAAATCTCTCAAATTTTGGAGGATTTTACCACCGATTACACCAAATTGAAGAGAAAACCCTCTGCTTTATCTCAGTAAAAATTACATTTCGTTAACTTGATTATTACTCTTGTTATTAACGAAAAACTAATATCAAAATGGTGGAGGCGCCGGGTGTGTTTATTGAAATTGACATAAGTCTCTCAAATTTTGGATGATTTTCCTACCGATTACACCAAATTAAAGAGAAAACCCTCTACTTTATCTCAGTAAAAATTACATTTCGTTAACTTGATTATTACTCTCGTTGTTAACGAAGAACTAATATCAAAATGGTGGAGGCGCCGGGTGTATTTATTAAAATTGACATAAATCTCTCAAATTTTGAAGGATTGTCCCACCGATTACACCAAATTGAAGAAAAAACTCTATCAAATTTTGAACAGGGCACCGAAAGTTCTTGAGCCGGCACTGTAATAATAATATATTACACTAAAAGAAAAACGCATTCTTGAGGAATCTGTGCTTAGTAGAGCCAACCGAACCAGCAACATCATTAAGGTCACATTAGACAGACAATATTAGACCGCTTTAAAACGTTTATTAATATTAGACAAGTGTAATTTAATTGTCTGTAGCCACATTCTATGCGATAAGCGCAGATATCATTGATGCTATTTCAGAATTTATAGATTCTGCGAATATTCTCAATGGTCAAAACTGATATCAACTATGTGTTTCTGAAAGTTTAACATAGTAACATGAACGATTATTGTGAAGTAAACTTGATACATGACCCTCGAAACTATAACACAGGTTACTAGTAGAGCAATAGTAGAATTATTATATTTACAATTAGACCGCCTTCGCAACATTTAATTGTACCAACCAGAAACTATAGGTAAAAACTGTCCAACTAGGTAGAATTGTAGCTACATGTACAGGTCGAATACTTACGATTATCTATTATTAAAGCGTCAAACAATCCTGCAAGTGTAAAATTTATCAGAGATATAAATATTGCCTAGTTTCCGGAATCCTGTTAGCTATTATCAAAAATTTTACAACGATTTCTTGAACCTCTCACGCACTTGGATGAAGTTTATACTAAATATGATATATGATGTTAAAAGTTAAGGCTTCTTAGACTATTGAAAAGGGGGCACTATCTGTCATCAGTGCACGAATATTTCAAATTTAAATAGCAAAACCGAAGTGAAGCAAGCCGTCTCTCACGAAATTTCGAACCGGTCTTTTATCTTTGTTGATGAATCGTATACGAAAACTTTTGCTAACAAGAAACTTTCAGGAGCTTCTATTGCCCCGTATCTAAAAACATTGCCGTAAAACTGATCCGTTGAGAAAAAGAAAAAAACAAAAATCATTGATTATTGTTTGATATTTTCCGTGAACTCACATTTAATGTTTTGTGAGATAAAAATAATTTTAAATAAAACAAAGATGACTTTTCAATGAACACAAGTTAATATTTTGCTGCCCTGTACTTAAATCAACTGAAAAGCAATTTCGTTTCGTACTGAAAAGCAACTTTGTTATCAATAACGAGTTTCTCTCTTCACATAAAACCTTAAGGCTCGAAAATTGACGAAACGGTACGCCTAGTATTTTCTCAGCTTCCTCTAACTTTCACGTAGTACAGACGTTATATTTCTCTTTTGAACAAAAGTAAAAACGTAAAATGAAAAACATTTTATCTACAGATATCTAGCCATATGTACATACATATAGGTACAGCGTCAGTCAACTTGCAAGCAGTAGATTGTTGATCCACTTTTAAACTGAAATGTACACATGTTGACCTGTCAGAGATGTACCAACCGTCAAATTTTAGGATGCTGCATTGCGGCCATTGTATGTGCAACCGACAGACAGCTAAGCAGGACAATGTACGCGGTCAGAACATAAATCCGGGACAATGCGACCGGAAGGACGACAGTGTGCGCCAGGAAACACCGTGAATCGTATCCTTGCTTCTAAAACAACAAATCCAGTAACGTGCCCAACAGTTATCATTGTAATATTCATCTCTTAGTCCATCCAAGTCTATTCGTCCTGTTATTAATTTACATAAGATCTGAAGAATACACATATCAACAATAATAATAATAATATACTAATAATGTTAATAAAATGGGAAAAAAATGGTCTTTATAAAACAAATCTAGTATCAATGAAAACATTGTACCTAATGTTATTGCAGTTTTGCTCTATAATCGAAAGTTCAGTTCCAACAGTGTTTTAGTAATGTTTTCTTGTTTCAAGCAAATTGGAACGTCACTGTTTTCTTTTTTGTTTCCATTTACTGGTTTTTCCACTCTTTTCCTTTACTAACTTTTCAGATGTGTTTTTAGGAATTTAAAATAAAAAGATCAACAAAAATTTGCAAATATTAACACAGATAGAACTGGGAAATAGCTTTAGTGAAATTATGACTGAATTTATAATCTCACGAATTTCATCGAATAACTACCTAAATGTTTGCCCAGTAAACCCATTCAGTGGTCTATCAACATAATTTGTTTTTGATGTTCAGTAACACTGTGTAAAAAAATTCGATTCTAACAAAATTTACACATTGAATGCCCTATTCTAGTTGTCTTAACGGTAACTTGGGGGTTTACAGCCACCAATTTAGTCCTAGAAACTACAGATAATTTTGCTGAGTCAACTAGGAGAATGTTAAAAAGCCTTCTACGTCAGTGAAATAGGCACGACTCTGGAGACGTAGAGTACTGGCCTGGTTTCTCAGTGTGCAGATTGGCACGCGGGGATTTCAATCGTGGTCTGAATGTCGATGGACTACACGCACAATACCATCAGACCGGACTTCTTCCAATTCACGATCATCAATACAATGATTTTTTGAAAATATTTGAATATAATTAATTGGTCAAATTTTCTATGCACATCTGTATTTGAATCATCAATAATTAAATACGATTAGCAACTAATTAGTCTATTGAAAATTAATAATAATTGAATAATCGAGTCGGTAATTTTGGTGTTTGCACAAAGTAATTCATCGGAAATGATACATTTATGTCGTATTTCATGCACAGCTAATAAATAACAGGTCAATGGCAGAACCGAAAGTAATCTAGCGCACATGTTTTGATTAATATTTTCGGAGTGAACATTAATCAAATGCGAAAATGAATAATATTCCAGCATTAATTACTTTTCTGCAAGTGTGCATTTTTTCCAAAAAAAAATTAATTGAAAACCATTTCCCATGTGACAGTTTTACGCAAAATTCCATTTACTCTGTGTACTGCATCAATAAGCGTAACATTAGGTAGTCTTATTAGTTTCACCAATGATACGAAGTTTAAAAGCCACTTTAAACGTGGCCAAAGAATAGATTGCATTTTTTTTTCAATTAGTATCAGGAAGTGTTATAATTTTTGCATCCAGTCTCACAAATTGAATTAATTGCAATGAAGCCCTGAAGAGGCCTCTAAAAGAAGGCAAAATATTGGTTTACGGTTAATCGGAGATAAATGAATCAAAGGAATGTACCTACCTTTAATTTCAGGTGTTACTTATATTTCTATTTCTGTCGAAAATTCCAATCCAATTAGACGAAGTGTTTCTTTTTTAAACGTTAGATCAAGTATTTAACGGGCTTTCCAATGATATCATCGAATAATGATAAAGAATTCTATTTTATATATTATATAGTAATGATAAAAGTTTTACTACTATCAATACGCTGGATGCTGTTGATTTCCAGGATATATCTGATGCACCTGCATCAAGAATCAGTTAGAGAACTTAGTCCGACATTACATCGAACGATATTTAGTTGAATGGCTTTTTTATTTCTTCACTCAAACTGCAATGAATTGATCAGAATACCAACAAGAGATCAAAACGAGTAATAACAGAATGTTCTTTTCTGTTTATTTGGGACAGCAACAAAAGCCATAATTTGGTTCAAAATTTCGTGTGCTCACATTATCAATACATAAATTTAGTTCAAAATTTCGTGTGCTCACATTATCATTAAATAAAACAGGTAGAAGGCAACTGTTATTGAAGAGAGACTATAAAATATTCTAGAACTAGAATACTGTAATTCTAATTTAAAATTAAACAGTTCATTAAAGAGTAAAAACTAGAACTTAGTTGTAGTAAGTACATCAATTTTCACTTATGGAAATGATAGCAATTCGGCTCAAGTCTGAGTAATACGTCTGCGTTATTGGATTGTTGAGATGTAAGAGTGAATAATTCAAAATATCACGTTATAACCTGCAATTCCACTACATTCATAAATTATTTATGATACAAAAATAAGATCAGTTCATAAAAAAAGGCAAAGCAAAGTTATGTGTTCGTACATATAGTATGTGTACAAATGAATTAGCAATAAGTTTTTTTCACAAAGCTCCAGATGCTATTCGTTAGTCCGTCAGCACTTATGGTGGAGTTAACTTCTACAAGTTACAGCTACACAGTATTTCCGAATAATTACATGATCGTACTGCCTTACAAATATTTTGATTTATTCTTCTCATTCATTGTTAGTCTTAAGCAGCCTACAGACGACAAACTTAGTTTAGGTGTTAATTTTGAACGTGTATGTGAATTGGTTGGCAACGGACATCTGAAGTTTCATTTCAACAATAGTAGTTTCTTGTAAGGCAACAAAATAGACTTGTCGATAGTTCATCTTTAGGATATCTGTATGGGAATATTTTTTACCGTTTTCATCTAGAAAGTATGCTATTGTGGAGAGTATTGTACTCTCCTTTCTCTACCATTTACTTTCTATTCTTTCACGTTTATTAAATTTTCTTTATATTAAACTTCACCATTTTTCATTTCGTTACGATTTTTCTCTATTTCACATTTTTATCTTTCCAATTTATTTCTCATATGTTTCAATTTACTTTTTGCCGTTTCAGAAATTGTCGTTGTACTAGCAATTGTCTAATTTCGAAAATTTTTCTATTACATATTGCTGTCTAGTTAAATCCAACTGATAAGTCAAATGGTTTTCACAGTCGTTTCTCTGCTCGTACCTACCACTAGTGTTCATATGTCTACCAAAAATGATATGAAATATTATTAATTCTTAAAAGTATCGGTAAGTTTTCTTCGGGAAAATTCTATGGTAAGTTTTCGAAAGGATGCGTGTTTATAGAATTCAAACATATTCTGCCATCCATCACTGACGGGGGGTGACGTGACATCTGTACAAGTTTTTCCCGTTAATTTTTCTTGTTTCACCTACTTTTATTGAGTGGATATTTTTGTGTTTAAGTTCGAGTTCTTTATACTTCTTTTTCCAACTTTTATGTTTGTTCATTGTTGTTGTTATTTGCAATGAAAAATTACTTAAAAGTAGAGTTTTCTAAAATTTATTATCTTGTCCTTCTTTTTCCTTCTTTAACGGTTATTTTTAATCCAATTTTACTTTGATCAGTTATATGACTTTATTTTCCACGCTTAGTGAAAGAAGGACTAATTTGTCATCATACCATATTCCGCAGAGTTGTAACATATTCTTTTATCTGTAGGACTGAGGAATAATCGAGCCTACAGATGTGCTTCTGATTCTTTTTTTCCCACTTTTAGTACCAATTTAACATTAATATTAATATTTAATATTAGTATCATTTACAAATATGAATAGATCGCCCTCCATCCTCTGGCTTCTACTTCAGCGTATGTTTCTGACGGACTAATTATTTTATTAATAAAATTGGTATAGTCGTCGCCGCAGGAACCCGACTGGTCATTGGTTTCGCTGACCATTTTCCACCATTTAATGTCTACATCATACATATACATACATACCCAGTCTGCTGGCTGTCCAACATCTAATTAAGTGTGAAGCCAATATCAAAGTGTGTATTCGAGTGTAGGGAAGACCGCTTCTGGTTATTTTGCTTACGCGCCCTTGCCACGCATATAGTGTATATGTAGAATGTACAGGGGGTGCGCTTCAACGGTTTTCCTCTCTCTTTAACGGCTGGGCACTTACCAGCCCTCTGGGACCTACCACGTTTACTTTGAACCTCGATCATATAAACATTTCATATTTACTCACGACTGATCCACATACTGCACATTTGAAAGCTTCAATAACACGTCTATACAATATTGTAGTTATCTAGATCAAACAATAATAATATCAACTATATGAAATCTTATCATCAAACACCTAATGCTCACTCTAGGGAATTGTGGTTACTTTGATAGTACGCAACAATAGCGTCTATACTAGAAAATAATTGGATTTTGTTAAAGTAAACTAAAAGCTAACTAATACAAGTTGAAGCAAAAACTAAGAATATGCGCGTTACGTGCTTTGTTAGAAAGCAATTTTGAAATACAAGATGAAAAATACAAGGCCACATTAGATCAAGCAATTTCTTGGTTAATTGAGTTTTTATTCCAAAGCAACTGCGAGAACAAATAGACTGTAGTTGTGTTTCTTTGTCTGTATACACACACAAAAAAAATAAAACAGAAACAACTTTGAAGATATCTAAGTTAACAAGAGAATGAAAACTCAACAACTTCAATGCTTCCTCGAGATACACAGAAATTACTCTCTTTCACATTCACGTTTAATAAAAATGGTGAAATATGTATCCAAGAAAAAAGAACGGATCCTCCAACGCAGACTACACAAAAACGAAGCTTTTTTTAAACACAAAAGTCGAACATCAATTTAAATAACATTACACGACCTTACTGCCAACTTACACAAAGACGAAAACCAATTTTATGAAAATCGTCGTTCCGATTTCTCCTTTTGATATTTCTACATAAATTCTATCTTCACTCCAGTATCTAATAATGGATAAAACACAATTATATACTCCTATTCTATATATTTCGTAAAGTTGTACAATTCACTTGAGACTTTTATACAATTTTAGGAAATAATCTATCAATAAATGGGTAGATTTTTTTCTGTTTTCTGTTCAGTTTTAACAACCCCAATATTTCCCCTTAAACATCCACAACTTTTTACAGTATCGACTTTAAGAAGCTATACAAGAAAGCCTTATTACTTTTCTGCGACAGTAGCAAAGCTTTATATAAAATGCAAACACACGTACTTTAGAAATTTTCACAACGACGATTTTTACTTTACACACCATCAGAGACGGTAATTCTTTAACAAATAACGTTCCGACAATAGAACAAATTCTAAAACAGATGAAATTCCGTACGATCTCACAGTCAGTAGGATATTTAATTGGAATTTGTAGTAACAATGAAATTAAATCCCAGGTATGATACTCATGTAAATACGATAATCGATAAAAAATAGAAAGAAAAATTTGGTGTAGATCAGGCAACCGTTTTGTCATGTAGTGGAAAGTTCTTTGCAAAAATAGGTACTGTAGTCACCGTACTTTGTAAATTAGCTAAAGGTATTTTGTTTAGGAGTGGATCAACAATAAATTCTTATACATATATACTGACAATAAAGAAAAGTTTCGTTAAGGGTGGCTTTCAATTCTGTAGCTAATCCTGAGGCTCTTCTAGCTACGTTTTTGTTAATACTTCCCATTAAACAATTTTGAGTATTTTAAACCTACCGCTAGTGATTAACGGCGGCATCTTAAGTGAGATGTACAAACTATTCTACGTTGGAATAGGAAAAGCTGTGCTATTTACAGAGTCATCTATCAAGCAATTATTTTTTGTATCGGATCATCAGGAAAATTCCTGCTGCCTTCAACGCACAAACGTCCCCATCTATTCATAGTTGGCCGAACCACTACAGGCTTTCTAAATTACGACAGCAAAGAGTTAAGAGAAGCCTGTACTGATTTCCTACTGCCGTATAAATATGTCCATCTGTTAACATTTGTGACAACCAGTACCGGCTTTTTTTTCACGATTAGAACAGCAAAGAGTTTAGAGGAACCTGTGTTGATTTCCACAACTGTTAACAGATGGAGAACTGAGTGAGCGAGGCAGCAGGAATTATCCCGCTAATCAGGATAAAATTGTCCTGGCACTATAAATAAGGGCTCGATAGATGGCTTTCCAGGATCTTAAAGGAATTGAATGTGTATTTTAAACAAGTCCGGCAATTCTGAAATACAAAACAACAGAAAATAATTATTATAATTTCTAACCAGTTTTTTTCTGGTTTTACTTTGGCAAACAAAAAAATTATTAATAAAAAAACTAATTAAGTCAAAAATGTCCAATGAAGCCCGGACAGGTAGCAATAGCAAAAAGCCAATTAATTATGTAAGGCGATATGAGGAGGTTTGTTTTGCTGGTAATAACACGTGTAACCACATTCTTATAATTTAAACAGAATTCAGTTTATTTATAATAAAGAAAATGTGTTCGTTTTTAGAGCAACAAGAAACTATTATAATAACGATACTAATATAACAAATGATATACCTACTTCTGGGTTAGTCAAATATTTATCTATCTCTTTTTTGTAAATTAAAGTTTCACCCTTATTTAGAGTAACATCAAGTTTGTACAATTTATTTCACGCTTACATTGGACGTCTAATTGTAAGCTAAAGTGAATACTTCTCCAATACGGTTTAGATGTTGCCCTTGGTTTTTTAATTCGCTTCTCTTTCTTATTGCTAAATATTACTCTTAGGAAAAAAAATACAGTGCAATCTATTATTCACAGCACAGAAGAACCTGTATCAGCAAGAGATAGCAAACATCTTTGGAGTCGTACTGTATGTAAAAAGTATAGTTCGGCCGATTTAAGAAAAACCAACCATCGGATGCGCAGAGGGACTGAAACGAGCCCGCGCTGCAAATATCGAAATTCCATTGGCCGAAATGTATCGAACACGCCTACAACATGCGCTGATTTGGTTTTTCTTAAAACGGCCCATCTATAAGTATGTAAACACCTATAGTATATTATCCAAATGTTCCGCTTCTTATTAAAAAAAATTGTAACATTTTTCGTCGCAAAGTTTTCCTTTTTCTGCAATTCCTATCGTTTCTTAGACAGATCACCTACCTATCAGGGTAGATTCTTTTGGTGATGACATCCTTAAAATGGCCATATTTATAAAAAATCTGCGACTCTTTAACCTTTTATTGTTAGTAAACCACAGCCATCTATTTACTTTATTGTTAAAAACACCTCTTAGCTGTATTATTATTATAGTCATTTCTTAAATGACATATTTTATGATCCAACAACAGATAGGATTCACTTCGTTAGAGAAAAGCTTTTAAATTGAGCATATAATGGATACTTACTTAAAGAAAACTGAAGTGTTACCTATATAAACCCTAAATGATTCTCTAACTAGAGCTTTCGTTGATTTTATAAGCGGAGCTGTGTTTACTGTTACGCTTGGTAAAACAAAATATTGGTAAATAGAACTTGTACAGATGGTATTATTATATTGTTAACAAAAAATCATGCAAGCAGATTGCATTTATCTGTATACGATATTTACAGAATTTAACCTAGAATGAATGAACGCGACCTTCCTAACAAGGACTGCTTTGACCCATATCTATCGCTGATTGCAAGACTAAAATTAAATTACAGAAATTTTTGATTTTTCTATTTTGATGTGCAGTTAAAGTAGCGCACCTTTGACAAACAAAAATGAGCAAAGTAGCAAAAATATAGACACACACAAAATAATTCTATTTATTATGCCGGAACTACTACGACTTGGAATTGGATATTAAGCTCACATTTCAAGACATTATACGACACCCTTAAGGGTCTCATTTAATACCATAAAATAAATTTATGAGATCAATATCCTACAATGTTATTTTCTTCACCAAATTGCAGAAACACGTAAATATTATAGAAAAAGACAATTATCACTGCAATAATGTTTATTCAATTTACATACTTGATGAGATAATCAATCAATGCAGTTGTGAATAATAAAAAAATATGATAAAAATCCACCATTATTTATTAAAACATATCTAAAGGTTACATGTCGCATATAATATGTTTTATTATAATATGCTTTTTATTAGTTAATTGTAATGCAAGGTATAATAATTTATTAAAACTTTTACAACTTTTATATGTTTTCCTGTTATGACTAGTTTTTTTGGATTCGTCTAGGACTTGTCATTTGATTTGTTTTTCAGACGATTGTAGCTTCAATATCATCACGGATAAAATTCATGAAAAATATTTTCTTCTATCTAATTGGGAATTATTACGAGCTGTTTGTTTTTACGTATCAAATACTCATGTTGACTACTAACCTAATGTCAAATTTTCAATACCTTTTATAACAATAAATCCGGTTTAAATCAGACCATAATCGATTCGAGGTTCCTTAAAAGAATTCTCGTAAATGATAATTGGATAATTCTAAATCAAACTATGAAAGCATACAAAACAAACAAGTCAGTTTAAATTATCTATTATTCTTGCATACTAATAAGCCATTGTACTATTGCCACAATAAACACCATTCTTCCTGCTGATTTGAAAAACAAAAAAAACATAATAGCAATGTACATGAATACTTCAGCAATGGATAATTAGAAATATCTGAAAGTCTACATACACATATAACTAATCAAAAATTCCATGTATTTTGATAACTTACTTAATGAACAAGTATCACTAGTCTGTTAGTCCCTTTATTGATCTAATTTGATTGAAATTAGTTAATTGAAAGTTTTCACAACACAAGCTCCTTTGAAGTTACAACTTTGACACCAGAATGATAACAATTCAACCTAAACCTCCTTCGAAGTTCAACAAATATATACACTTTTTGGGCAATTAACTTATCATAAAAGAGACTATTCAAAGTATCATTCAACAATAACGTTTCACCAACCTGAAATATCCTCTATAATCCTGAATTTTTGATGAAATGATGATTTGATCTATTTGTGGCCAATCAACTGAAAAGTTTTAATGTGTACATACATTTTTAGGAGACTATAGTGCAAATTCTGTAAGAAAAACCTTTTCGGTCAGATTTTTAAACGTGCTTGATAGTTTTCGGCGAACGCTTCGATTTGATTCGTGAACCTGTTACAGTGCCGGTGCATAAAATGCACTACTTTGTATATAAGAAATGTACCATTGCATACTTATATGGGGCGCTACTGGAAATTCAAGATTCTTGCTAGCCCGTGCTTTTTGGGTGTCCTCCATTTATTGAAAGGTTCTTCTTACAAAATTTGGACTATACGTAAATGAACTTTGTTTTACATTGTTTGCAAAAGTTTTATCATTTACAAAATATATATATGAGTATTAAAACGGTAAAGCAAAAACAAAAATTACCAACCGAAAAATATAAAATCAAGTAAATTGTTTTAGATTGATTAAAATCATTTACACGTGGGGATCGTTTTTTATTTACTCTTGTTGTTTGGAAATACTTTATTGGAAAACAGTCCTGGAACTTCTCTCATTTATTAATTGATGCAAATCAATTCCCTGAATGAAACGAATAAACATCATTAATAACCAACTGAAAGCATAAGACAACTGAAAATAATCTGTAGATAAATTGTCACATTTATATTGAATTCATTTAGCGGGAAACGCAACACACACACACACACAAATACCTAGAATACCTAATTAAAAATAATAATATTCAAATGAAAAAAATTTTGATAAAATTCCTATGAATCGATGATCACAATAATAATAATTGAAATCTATTGAACATCTGTGTTTCTTACGTACATAGTTCTATATGAACCACATGATTTTTAAAAAGTAGAACTCAAAAAGGGTCAATCAGGTTAAATATTCTGTTAAAAATACAATACACATATATAACAAATGTTTTCAAATTCAACAAGTGCAAATCAGTGTTGATTAAAAATTATAATTGTTTTGACTGGGGGACCAGCAATTTTTAAAAACAGAATAAAGGACAAGACAAAAATGAAGGCCAACAGCAACATTTTCGGTGTATCATAAAACATTCCAAATAGGTACAATATCAGGTTTTATAACTTAAATAGTAACTTTTTTATGATAATCTTGAAACTTTTTTAGTAAGCAAGTCTACACGGTCGTCTGTAAAACCTTTTCCTAAAGACAATTGAATTCTAGAGAAAAAAAATGTTGAACTTTCTATCACTGAAAATGGACGGAAATCGCCTACTTTGGATACTTTCTTAATCATTTAATCAATTTATAGTAAAGTTACTGAATATTCTCATTGTGTTGCCGGTCACTATTCCGCTTTTCCGGTTTTTATCTCCCTTTTCAGGTAGCTGTTCAGCTGTTTGATCCTTTAAAAGTTTTCGCTCTTTTACATTCGTGCCTTCTTTATCTGTGCACCGTACTATTCCCAGTTGATTAGATTAATCTTTTATTGAGACTTCTTTTTTGGTTTTTCTACTTTCTGCAATTACTACCCACGATAGAAGCCCTTTTTTTATCCAAGCACACAGTATACTGGTATGTTTGCATGCATAATTTACAGTAACGAAGAGTTTAAGTTTTAAATAATCCAAGTAATTACTAGTATATATTTTACTTAATTCGTAAGTCCATTTACTCTACTGGAATAAAGGTATTTGCATTGATATTGCATTGCATTTGCAATACAATAACAGTTTAACAAAACATGCTTCATTCTCTTAGTTCTCGTACTTTACACAAACTTGCATTTACAGCTACTAGAATGATACTACAAACTAGAGGGTTTTACTAAAGTTTTTAGAGTTCTATTATTCATATTTCAAGATCCTGATGGTCCATAATTCAGTTGTAAACCAGTAGAAGGATATAAATAGTTAAAGTAAACGCTTCTTCTTATCTTTTTCTCTCTTAATCGACAGAATGATTTACTTTAGTAATTCACACGAAATAAGGATAACTCGAAGATTTACGATGAAATATGTAAGAAGGTTCAGTAAAATCGATTTGTTGTTATCCATATGTGATGAGGAAGTGTTGTTTTCTCCATCAATTTATATTCTTTATGTCGAACATTTGTTTTTTCTTGTGATTAGACTGACGATTTCTTGTCATTATCGATCCATCAAGGGGTATTTTCTTTACAATAACATTTAGATAAGCCGGAATCTTGAATTATATTATTCTAGTAAATTATCTAAATCTTTTTATGTGAAATAATTCTTTCAGTTCTAATGCTGTTATTTCCTAAACTATACCTGCATTATTATTTCAAAAATAAATGGAATATCTGGTAGAAGAATGACTTATTCAAACTCAGAAGCAAACTTTATACGCTTTGATACGCTTTGATAAGACTACAGTCGTCTTAGGGAGGATTCACATTGTCAGTCTAATTCAAAGCATTATAGTTTAGTTTTCTATACAGAAAAGTTTAAAAGCACACAAGTAGATACTCATATGCTGGAAAATTTCAATTGTTCAATCTTCTTGTCCTCATTACGAACGTTCAACTGAATAATGTTGGTTGTTATTATATACAAGCATATCAATGATTGAATTTTCAGAATATCTCCATATCTGCCTAAGGTCGTAAAATCTAATTAACAGTGTGCCGAAATAATTAAGATTCCAGGTACAACTATGGGTATGAATTTGTCTATCTAACTCAAGCATCATGAAAATGCTAATGAAATACTGCTGATATCGCTTAGAAAACATATCACGACCACAGGACATGATCGTGCTTTCGCACTGTAAAGATGCAATGGATTTTCCTTCTAATGTTCCCAAAAAAAAACCTGATTTGTTTAAATCAAGCGCGTTCACTGATTTGCTATTAAATTTACATCTATGTCTTAAAATACCACAGAAAAATAAATATAAAATAAAATTAATCCCATCGACCATAAAAACTTCTAGCTAAATATAATCTATAGATTTCTCAATAATAAGATTGGATCGAAAGTTTTGCTACTAATGAATTTAATAAAGATTTTCTGGTAGCTTTTCGCCATCAAGTTTTGATCAAACTCTAAGTACCATTAATTAGTTTCCAAGTTACATAGGAACAAAACTTATAAGAATTCTTGATGCATAATGCATAATTATGATGATGTTGTTAATAACCGAGGGTAAGGTTTACTTAGATCAATGAGCGGTGAAGGAAACATACACGTTTCCGGAATATTAACTAAATGTTGATGTTGTATGTTTATACTTCGTATATCAGAGATAATAGACTCGCTTAGATGCACACCCACTAACTGATTAACATAAAATTTCTAAAAGGAGTATCATCATATATATTTTAATATCATGGAAACGAGAACAATTCAATGCCTCTCTTAGAAAAGCTACATACCTGCTGATACGTTATTTGAAATGCTAAACAGTTTGGCGATGATATCGTGTTGACAGAATGCGCTAAACCAAATATTCAATAAGGATTTTTGAAATTTGTCAAAATAGTTTTCGTATAAATGCCTGTACGATCAAGTGAACATAATTTTTGTTAGTACGTGGTGTGTGAGACTATTTTTCGACGGGACGTGCTACGAATGACTAGTATGGAGCTTATTTCTCAACATACAAGCATGGTTATATACGTGGAAGTATATATTTCCGCAAACTTCTTGTAAGAAGAATGATGGATTTTTTTTTAAATATCGTCA
This sequence comes from Iselma pallidipennis, assembly GCA_037464855.1. Classification (NCBI taxonomy): domain Eukaryota; kingdom Metazoa; phylum Arthropoda; class Insecta; order Coleoptera; family Meloidae; genus Iselma; species Iselma pallidipennis. The sequence goes on along the minus strand of JAZBHA010000221.1, from coordinate 19,949 downwards.
TTTCAAATATTGTTCATATAGATTTACTGATATTAACAGTGGCGAATGTAGGCATTTGGGGGCCCTGAAGCTTACGTTTTGTAAGGGGCCGCTTAATGACGTACACCAAAGAAAAGACAGACTATATTACTAACGTTGAGCTTTAGAGGATCGAGAAACTCGATCAATTTGTTCGTTTTTCTTTTTTTAAACCATCATTCTACAAATATCACTGACAGGTGGACTAATACACCGTCAGCATCACTCTTGCCAAGAATGCTGCTCCCCATATTTTTGCTTATTATATCTAAATTCTACTTTATTATAATTAGGCGCCGGAGGTCCCCCCAAGGTCGGGGGCCCTGAAGCTTAAGCTTCATAAGCTCCATTATATGCCCCCCTCCACTGGATATTAGAAAGTTTTCAAAGCAATTGACAATTCTCAATCAATAATTCATATGTTTTCAATAAGTTTGATAATTGGACTGTGTGCCTATTGGTTCTAAAAATAAACATAGTAAACATAATTGACAACCAGTTAAATTATTCATACTTATGGCCCAATTTCTCTACATACATATATCAATAAGAATCTAAAATTTTGATTGATACCAAATAAAGTACTTTAGTCTACATGGAAATTTTTAACAAAGTAAGACAAATGGCTTATCGATGTGGAAGTATTCTTTAGTTTTCACATAAAAAAAATCTATTAAAATATTAGAAATTTGAAAGATTATAGAAATTTTATGAAAAGTGACATTAGAAATTACCTATTTTATTTGATAAATTTTCAATGATACCATGTTTCTAGATATGTTATTAATTTGAAGACAGGTTTTTAAATAGAATCCAAATTAGGGTAAATTCATGCCAAAATTTTGTTGATACGAATCTTGTATAGAATAAATTATGTAAATAAATCCTGTATAAATTATTCTCCTTCCTAATTCTAATTGAATTATATCCATAATAGCAGTTGTTACTTGCCAGAATTTGAGTAAACTAATTCTACTGTCTTGGTAGGCATATTCATTTAATTAATAAAGTATATAATTAATTAAATAACTCAGATTATTATATTAAAATAGATAATGAAGATGAAAATATGTTGTGCAAATTATAAAAATTAATGCGAGATGCTAAATTTAGAAATATTTCGACAGTTTGAAAATCACCTTGTTTATATTGAACTGAATAAAAATGTTTTTCCATACTGCTACCACAAAAAGTAAAATAGAATACTACGACAAGAGATGAAACCAACTATGCAAATAATTTGGACCTAACGCCAAATTTGTCTTAGATTTATTGATAATCCCTAAAGTTGTTTTAAGTCTCTCGACATAAGTTTCTATTTCATAATCTTACAAGAACTTATTGTTAGAGATAAACCTTTTTTGTGGTGAGGACAATATAACAAGAACTGCACTAAGAAGCTCAGTAGAATAGATTACGTTAAGCACATAAAAGGATAAAAACTCGCCTATAAAAATGATACTAATTCTATTAACAGGCCAAAGAGTCTTACAAAACAAATGAAATATTGATTAATTAACAAGATCCACGATGGGAGTATATATGAAATTTTGGAAATTTTGAACTAATTAAAGTCTTTCTTCAGTGTATATCCGAAAACATTTCCAAAATTTCAAGAGAAATATTGACTGGAACTAGAGTATGTATTAGTAACAGGTTACAAAATACAAATTTATATAGCAAAAGATGAATTAATTAACGCAGGTATAAGGTGGAAATTTTCATTTTATTTTATTTAATATTTGGTATTATTTGAATAAATTATAAATGTAAATATTTGTCTTCATCAGTGATATTTATATAAAAAAAAAACGTTTTTTAAGGCCAGTTGCATAAATTCTGAATGAATGCCAGAGTGAGTAGTAATCCAATTGAATATTGAATTACAATGAAAACTTATACTATGTGGATTATCTAGTAATGGGAGCCATTAATTGTAGAGTAAACTTTCTCTGCTTTTCACATCCAGATGAGTTATTTGCTAATTTCCCTACAATGTCACATGAAATATTTTATAAAATTCATGCATTTTTTTGTTGTTGATAAATTCCAACTGATAAGAGGACACTAAATAAATCTCAAACATTTCGAAACATTTAAAATGTTAATATCTGAATTTTTAACTAAGGCCAAGTTGAATTCCTTCGTTATCAACAACTATTTGCATTCTTTATATTTATTACCAAAAATTAATTATATTTTAAACGTAATTTGCATTAATCTTATAGGATGCATAGGTAGGAATGAGAGTTTTACCTTTGAAGTGAAAGCTGGATCTGGTTGAAACAGCATCTGCTCGAGGGAGTTGAAGGGTAATAATTGTCTAAAGTCAAGCAATTAGCTAAGTTACCTTAAATAAAATTAGGATAATCCTCAAATTATTCACATCCGTATACTTTAGTTTCTATCAAAACAAGCACATAATCTCATCAAATCTCAGTAACAGAATAATACAGAAGAAGACCAACAAGTAGTAGGTATCTGTTCAACATGTTAGTTGCTTGTTGACCTTTGTTGTGCATTTTTTTTATATTAAAATAGTCAATAATTATTTTTTTCTTTATTTTTATTTTTATGCCACATTGGATTTCTGGTCATGGCCAAAAAATATCATTATATTTTGCCATATTACATCTCGTAGTCTACACAGAAAAAGAACCGGTTGTCAATTCTAGTATTAACCTTGGCATAACAACAACATCAATCTTTATCATATTATGTGATAGTCAGATTAATTTTGATAATGGCCTGTCATTGAAATAGAAATATCAAAAACAATCCGATCATCTAGCCCTAAAGTCGAAAAGTTTATAAAAATGCAAATATATCTGACCACTATTAAGTTGCAACTTCAACTTAAAATAATACTGGAGTTGATAAAGAAACGAACAAGATGAAATGCTAATTTATTTAAAATAATAGTAATTAATATGGAAATTTTTGCAAAAAGCACGTTATTATATTAAAAAAAGTATAAACTCGACAACGATACAACGTGCTAAAGTTCAACAAGAACACAATTAGGTTCTGGTATTTTACATATTTGGCAAAAATTGAACTCACAGATTTATTCAAACCTTAAAATAGCAATTAGTCATTGTTTTGAATAATTAATTATTTTCCGAATTTCTCGAAATATTTGGAAATAATTAATATGGAACTGGAAATAGGAATTGGGGATTTCGACGGATATTATAGCAAATCACATGTAGGTGTAGAAAGTTTCTCATCAGTAAAATATTTTGCATTCATTACGACGAGCAGCATTCCGTATGTTAGGGTCACAGTGAACGGAACTCGAATTTACACTGACATAGAATTTTTGTCTAGACTAGCAACTAAACGATAAACACACATACAAAACATGTGAGATTCATAAAATTCAACTATCAAACTTATCTTAAGCTAGCTTTACCACAAATACAGGACTGGGTCGGGAGATGGGTTAACGAGTAGTTGGGTGCTTGAAAAACAAAAAAATCTTTTTCCCGAGTCTGTAAAACTTCCAGTTGACCCTAAATAAGCACACAATCAAGTAGTTCTCCCACATAATGAAAGATACGGATAGATAAATGGATTAAGGTCCGAGATTTGGCTAAAAAAAAAAAGGTCTACAAGAAACCATGCTCTTCTAATTTTGCTAATGTAATTGAATTTTGCTGATCTGGATGCCACTCAACATTATAAATCATATCAACAATAAGTATGTGGATCAACAGGTAGGTTTATTCAAGTTACATAAAAAATATTTTATACAGTTTATTCGCAATAATAGTATCCTTGATTTGGATGTTTTCACATAATGTACGTAAGAAAATATTGCTTCGATTTAGAAGTTTATTTAAATAGATTTAATTTTACCATACAAGGTAGCGCAAAAAATGCGGAAGTGTCTAAAACAAGCAAATTGAAATTTTCCATAAAAGCAAGTAAACCCAAAGCATTATTCTCGTAAACACGGTATTCTTACATTGAATGAATTTTGAATTACATTACCTTCATTATTATATTTTCCATAAAGGGACGATTAATATCCACAAAACCATGATTAGAAGATCTAAATCCATGATATTAAAATTAATTCCTAAAGTGCTAAGTTTGACCACCGAGTCCAATATTCCAGATTAAGTATTGGCATTATAATGAATTGTTCGGTTGGGCTTTTAAATGGGATTGCGGTTTTATTAGTGGAATATGTAATCATAAAGTATAATAAAAATGCATTAATACAAATAACATAAATATGTTAATGTAAATATAAAAGATTATAAATTTAATATGTGAATAAAATAGTTTTCTCAAATAGGAGATACTAACTACAAAAGTTTGTGTGTAGCAAAATGTAAAATAAATAAATAAATCATAAAATTGTGACAATAAATAAAATCAACAAATCAATATTGTAACGGGAATTTAATTTTTACTAAAAAAACAAGAACAAACTTTATGCGGGTAGAGAGTGTAGGTTTATCCCATTTGTATGCTAATTGTTTGATAGCAAATAATTGCACATATTGGACTATGCAAAATGCGGGTGAATGGTCACATACAAAGGAAATGATACGTAATAACAATTAAAATAATTCGCTTCGAAAATTTCCCGGTAATTTTCATGTAAAACAGTAACTTTAATTGAATATTGATGTGGTAAATAAGGAATTTTACTATGATGTTATATCATAATACATTACATCTTTATTATTGAAACGATAAATAGGATCAAGATTTACATATGTCAATGGACTGTTCCTGAATTTTCGTAGGTAGTCCATCTTTTAGTCTATACTATATGTAATTTATTCACCTTTGTGCGCCTCTTACTATTTATAATGTCACTAATTTCATACACAATAGAGTATCGATCATCCGGAAGTTAGTTATCCAAGACATCAGTTATGGAGAATTTTTTTTCTTTTTGGTATATTAATGGCAATATTTGCACAAATTATAGTAAAATATAGTAAATATGTGCATATGTACAGACTCTCTTTCCACATCATGAAAATACTATGAGAGTTGTCCTTTATTCAACAGATACAATTTTCGTCCTTTATTGATTCGTAAACAACTGGTATACAATGATAAGCAATCGATTATTCGGAAGAGGTGTAATATTAATTATTTCGAATAATCGACACGCTACAGTAATTATAAACAGAAACCAGTTTTCTTTTTATTTATTCATTTATATTTATCGTTGCTCATCAGAATAGAAAAAACCATATAAAATTTAAAAATTGCAATAAAGTCTGAAAAAAAAACGGAACGGGAAACCTTCAAGATAGTAATTATATGGAAAAAGTAATTATGCTAATTATAAAATGGTTACAGTTTTACTGGAATTCCCCTTTTTTTGAGAAAAAGAAGATAACACATAATGTGTAAACTGTGAAAAATGGATTACATGGAATTGAAAAATTCACAATAAAGACGGAAGGAAATCTATAAAAGGAATAATTTATGGTAATTGTTTTTACAATTGTTTCCACTAATAAATTTCCTAAACGATTATAACTAACAATATTTACCTTTAATTTTGTAATAAATTAATAACCACTTTTAATTACTAAATAAAAATTTAATAAATTTACAGAATTGATCAAAAAAAGATGACAAACAAATAAATTATAAACAAATTTGAATAATTTCTAAAGTTATCAAAGAACTGACAAGAAATTCATGATGATGAATTATTTATTATTATGTTAATGAAATAAAAAATTCAATGTACAATACGTAGAAAAGAAAAACTTTATTATTATTCAAGTAAACTCGGTAATCAAAAACAAAACAAAAAAAAAACAAGGATACGGTGTTATATCGGAAAAAGTCATAATAATACTTTTTCCTTGTATTTTTTCCTATTTACATCAGGCCGATATAAAAATACATAAATTGTTTGCCCCGTAGGCTGCACGAAAGATCTAAAATTGTAAAATAAATTCCAACTATATTGTAATTATGATCAGTACGTCAATCTTAATTGCTTTAACTATTTGTGTTTTTCTAAAGTTATCGTTATTAAATATTTCACTAGTTTTTGATGTGTATCAAATATTAATGAGCAAAGTTCTCTACTTTAAACTGCTTTCAGGATGCACTATCGGACAGTTTCGTCCTGTCTGTACTATTACAAAGTTGAATATGGCCAATTTTCTGGCTTATCCATCCGGAATTCACCACTAACTCTATCATTATCTCTGTTATGGTGATATCCAATGTCCAATAGTTTCAAGTTTTATTACAATAACTTTTTTTTTTGGTCAATGGTTAGAGATGGTCGATTTTCAGGATTTTCTAGTGTAGTGTTCAGAGACGCATGCGTTTAATGCGATTTCTGCCGCGCACTATATACTTTTTCTTCCTTCTTATGAATGGACTTGTTGGAAAGCTTTCAGTTTAGTATTCGCGCAAACATCGTCTCACGAATAGAAACCGAGATTGGTGTGTGTATGTATAGTTCAATTGAAAATGTTCGCGCTTTTTCGGAACAAAGTTTATTTAAAATAAAATTTCTTCTTCCATCATATCAAGAATAGAAATTGAGGAAAACAGTTTTTTTTTAATTTAATGGAAATTAAAAACAATATATTTTGATGAAAAGTGTTTGTTGAAACAATTGTTCCACGGCCATCAAATTAAGATTTTTTCAATCAACATGTTTGTGCATGACATTTTGGATGTTCTAGTTGATTGACATAAGACTTTTTGGTTAGTTTATGAGTTAATTAGTTATAGACAAGATGCTAGAGATGTTGGCACCGTTTTAATTAAAGTGCACACTTTGCATCTTAATTGCATCATAAAATACGGTAAGTATAAGAGCAGAGCTTTCTGAAGTTGATGGATACTGCCTTTAAACGGATGCAGAGTAAAAAAAACTACCTTGTAACACAAAAATAACATTACTCTCTATGTGCTATTTGTTATGTGAAGATATAACAACATTAAAAAGTTTTTAAATTACGGAAAAATTTAATTCAATCAGGCACACTAAAAGTTTTACTTCTCTTTGCAATAAAAGTTCATTAAATTTGGTATTTTTTTGAATACGCAATAGATTCTCCAAAAATTTTTATTGAAATTAGATAAGGTCAGCGCACTTGTTGAATGGCGGTCAAAAAAATAAAACACTTATTTTTCCGGTAACATTCTAATAGAATACGAATACACATACAGTAGAGCCTCGATTTTCCGACGTACTTGCATTCAAGGTCAGTTATTCGTTTATCTGCAGCACCGACCTAGATAAGTGCAGATTGAATTTTTTTTGTGTGCACTGCAAGTATATTCGTGTGCTAGTTAATCGGTATTTGTTCTACAAAATTTCAGGTTTATAATGGACATCTGTTTAATTAATATGGAAATGAAGCTTGCATTTAGTCATTTTCCGTATTATCCCATAACCCGTCAGTCTCGTTTATGTTGTATGTATAATCGAGGCTCTATTGTACATACATATATCGTGCTAGATTCTTGTAAAATTGCCGAGACAGAGGTACATTTCCTTAATATTGGATGTTATTGTGCTGCTACAGCGGAATCGAAAACAAAATTTTCTCGGCATTAAATTGAAAATAAACATTGTTATTCTATGATTGTATTACCTATATTCATATTTTTTGTAATATATCTATATTTTCATATCAACAAAATCAAAAATAAAATTGTATTTCCATGTTTTATTACATTTGTCCTTACCAACATTAATATTTTCGTTCCATATTAAATCTATAGAGTAACAATAATGAGAATTTCAAATTCTATAATCTCAATAAATTGATAAAAGTTGTTGGCATTTTCTACTCGAAAAAAATTCCTGTCAACAATAAAAATTTTCCGCGAACAGAATTGAAATAATTGGTTCACAGTTTTTCTTCACATAATCAAGTATTGTTTCAAACTACAGGTGCTCCCTAAACAGTCACAGTTTTTATAGAGATCGCTAAAATTCTATTTCCTGTTCTGAAACGTGCACACACCATCTCTCAACATTTGGTTTCCCTCCTATTGTCCTTCTCTTCAAAGTCACCAATTTATTCAGCTTATTCTCTACGCAAACTATTTCGTCTACTATAACATTTTCGGCCTTTTTATTCCCATTTTTAACCTACAATAATAATGAAACAGTACAGTGTGCAAGTTGAAAGTCGCCACAACTGAAAGCTTTCAGCAGGAAGAGTGAAATATGATGTTGACACTCTTGTATGTTAAACCATAAATCAAATAAACGGAAGTAATTACATTCAGATTCGTACAACACATAGACCAAGAATTATTTAGGACCATCTAAATAACTTATAATTTAATCAATCAATATGATTAACAGTCGATAATTTTAATGATTATATTTAATAAATTTTGGCTTCATCCTTGAAATGTTTACGATCGAACGCAACCGGAAATTATGTTTATTTTTTAATAAAAACTCCGGAAAATATACACTTATAATACAATATATCTACTCCAATATATAGAAGACATTATATTTCGTTTTGTCTGCTGGAACAATTTTGTATTTATAGTGTTTCTGTGAAATTTTTGGAAGTTTTGAACTAATTACCACCGTATAACCGAAAAAAATCCCTGCCTCAGTTATACAGTGGTAAAACACTTTAATTAGTTCAAAACTTCCAAAAATTTCACAAATATATTAACATATTCCCATCAAATGGGATCATTTACAGGTGTTTTTTGAGCAAACACACAGAGAAAACAGTAACAGACAAAAGATATGGGTAATTAAATTTAATTACATTTATCATTAATGACATGAATGTTTTGTTTGTTTTTTTTTTTGAGAACATAAAAAGGCAATCATTGGTTATTCATAATTGTGTCAACCATTTATTCCATCAGATTAATTTTATTACATATTCAACAGTTCATAAATGAGATACTTTCTCATAAAGTTAACTGGTATAATTGTTATTATTTATTATTCCTTTGTAGGGAGAACAATGTTAATTATGATCTGAAGAATTTTTTTTTGAGAAGAAAGAAATGTATTCAAATTCACAGACTTTCATTATTCATGAACGAATTTAAATTAATTTTTTATTAAAGGATTAATCTTTGCAAATCATATCATTTCAGATTTTATGTTTGCCTTGTCTGGTTCATGATAAATTTGATTATTATCCCTTTTTTTTCCTGTCTGAAAATCTGTCTGAAAGAAAGTGAATAGGGGAAACAAATTGAAAGCTCCAATGTCGACAGATATCTGGATAATTTCGTTGTTTATTATAAAACAAAAAGCGGTCTGTCTGAAACAATTTTAATTAAACCTAGTGTCCTATTGTAATTATCCTTTAGGTTATCGATTGTCGTCTTCATCATATTGACAAGACTAATAGTAACACAATCGTAATTTATCACTGATAAATTATCAGTTACAGATCTTCATTGTTTATCAATTTACTTTACAGTATTAAACGATGTCAATAGAGTAGGAAACACCTACTCTCTCAGTCGAAAATATCAAAAAGTCCGTTATTTAAAACGGTTTTCACATAATTTTATACAATACTTATATATAGGCAGTTGGCGATACAAGTCAACCTATGACTTTCATAAATTTCTCATTTTGGAAATTGCTATTGATTATGTAAAAGAAACCGATTTATTTGTCTAGATTTCAATTTGTGGAGTATGTTTATGTCTTCACAATAAACCCTTCGAGCATTTGATAAAGAAAATATCGAATTTACGCCCCTAAAAATCAATCAGACTTAAACATATAATTAGAATGAGTAAAAATAACGGTAATCGGAAACGATAACAGTATCCAAGTTTTTATTCGATATGTCTACTTTCATTTTATTATATCTGTCTAATTATATCCTGTAGGTGTTCATTTACATAACTTCTATTCATTGAAGAACTGAACTGTTATTGTACGGACAAGCTCAATTTACAATTATGATCGAATAATAGAAAATGATGACAACAATCAATAAAACTAAAAATGCATATAAAGTTGTCATAACTAACTGGAACATCATTTGACTTCTTTGAAGGAAGAGTCGTAATTTCCAATTGGATGTAAGAAAGTTTCCATGCAAAATGTCCAATATACTGAACCTGTTCAAGCACTAATTAAATTCAATCATTGTTTTATCATAATAGACTCTATAAAATAAAGAGATTATTTAAATATGTACATCTCGGATTGTTTAATAGTATATTGTAATACGAGTGCGGAAAGGGCTACATTGCAAAACGAGTGTGAAAGTTGGAGCACGAGCGATAGCGAGTGATCCAATCACACGAGTTTTGCAATGGCCCTT